>JADWQK010001985.1:0-201643 GCA_017933935.1 Sesamia nonagrioides
TTGTATAAAGTAGATGCAACTTTGCGCACCTTCCTGATGACATGTGTGTGTATGTCACAATGGAGAACAGTCCTTCGCTATCCAGGATGTCGAAATATTCAGAGGAATAGCGAACCGATAAGGATTGAGCGAGGTATATTTCAGGGCGATAGTTTGAGCCCACTTTGGTTTTGCTTAGCACTGAATCCTCTAAGCACACTATTGGAGGATTCAGATCTAGGCTATCGGTTGAGGAGAGGTGGTCAGGTTATATCGCACCTCCTCTACATGGATGACCTGAAACTTTTTGCTCACACCAATTCACAACTGAAGGGGCTACTGAAAATTACTGAAACTTTCAGTAGCGCCATCAGGATGGAATTCGGTGTGGACAAATGTGCGGTCATGCATGTACAGCGAGGAGAGATTGTGGAATCCGTGGGAACCCAACTCACTGGTTCCATAAACCTTAGATCCCTCTCTGCATCAGAAACCTATAAGTATTTGGGTATGTCGGAAGCGTTGGGTATCAATGTTACTGACATGAAGCAATCGTTGAAGGAACGCTTCTTTGGCCGCCTGAAAAAAGTACTTAATAGTCTTCTATCAGGCGGAAATAAGGTGCGCGCTTTCAACGGTTGGGTCATGCCGGTATTGATGTACTCTTTCAGCATACTCAAATGGACTCAGACCGAACTTGACGCCCTGGATCAGAGGGTCCGTACGTTGTTGACTGCAAATCGATTGCATCACCCACGGTCATCGGTTATGAGACTGTATATCCCGCGAAAATGTGGAGGTCGAGGCTTTTTAAACGCTAAGACACTCCACAATCATGAGGTATGCAGTCTCAGGGAATACTTCCTGAAAACTGACGTGGGAATGCATCGAGATGTGGTCGCGGTTGACAAGGGCCTCACTCCGCTCTCCTTGGCTAAAGAGAACTGGCGCAAACCAGTAGTGCTTGAAACTAACGATCGCATGGAGGTATGGCAGAGCAAGGAGCTTCACGGGCGCTTTTTCCGAGCCCTACGCGGGCCGGATGTAGATTTTCAAGCGTCCGTAGCCTGGCTACGTTACGGTGACCTCTTTGGGGAAACCGAAGGTTTTGTCTTTGCAATTATGGACGAAGTTATGATGACGAACAATTACCGGAAATTCATTGTGAAAGACGGCACAGTTGACATCTGTCGGGCATGTCACCGGCCGGGTGAATCAATCAGACATATTATTTCCGGGTGTTCTCGTCTAGCTAATGGAGAGTACTTGCATAGACACAACCTTGTAGCCAGGATAATTCATCAACAACTTGCTCTGAAATACAACCTTGTGGAATCAGAGGTGCCGTACTACAGGTATATGCCCGACCCAGTTCTCGAAAATGGCCATATCACATTGTACTGGGATCGATCCATCATCACTGACAGGACTATTGTTGCCAATAAGCCTGATATAGTGATTGTGGATCGATCAGAGCGGCGTGCAATGATTGTTGACATAACCATCCCGCATGATGAGAACCTCGTGAAAGCCGAGAAAGATAAACAAATCAAATATCTTGACTTAGCTCACGAGGTTGTCGACATGTGGGAAGTTGATTCAGCAATCATTGTACCGATAGTCGTGACAGCTAATGGCTTAATAGCCAAGAGCCTCGACCAACACCTCAGGAGGCTCTCGTTAGGCAGCTGGATCAAGGGCTTGATTCAGAAAGCTATAATTCTGGACACGGCTCGCATTGTCAGGAAGTTTCTCTCTCTGGAGCCCTGACCGCCGGTAGCTTGGACCCTGTTCCCGATACCGGTGGGCTACTATTTTTTATATTTTTAAATGTTTTTGTTTTTTTTTATACAAATATTTAAAAATGTAAATTATATGTAAGGAAGGTAAATAAAAGAAATAATAATATTTATTTGCTCAAAACATGGTATAACAGGTCTTAAAGATAACAGTAGTACAAACATGTTTTGCCGAGTTTACACTCAGCACGCAAATTTGAATACAATACAAGAACAAAAAGGACCTACTTAACATTTCGTGTCAAAAAATTGTTTCAGACTATAGAAATTATGTTGGTTTAGCCATGCACTCAATTTCCGCTTAAAACAGTATCTTGTATTTATCAACTTAAAGTCACCAGGCAATTTATTATAAATCCGTACACACATAGCTAAGCAGCCTTTGTTATACTTTGCAAGCCTAGGAACATTGCTTAGTACGAGCATATAAGGGTCTCGTCGGTTTCGAAGACATATATCATTTGCTGTTTTGAACAATTCTTTATGTTTCCACACAAACATGCATGTTTCGTAAATATATAGACAAGGTAGCGGTAACAAACATAGTTTTTTATATACTGGCTTGCATGATTCGTCAGGTTGAAGTCCGTATAGAGCTCTAATGCATTTTTTTTGGGCAATAAATGTTCTATGTTGGTCGGTACTGTTGCCCCATATTACAAGTCCATACCGCAGTATAGATTCCACGTATGCGTGGTAAACTAATATGGCTGTTTTTAAATTTGTAACTTGTTTTACTTGTCTGAGCGCATATACAAATTTATTTATTTTACTACAGACACTATCAACATGCATTTTCCAATTTAAATGTTCATCAATAGTTACACCCAAAAACTTGGTCAGTGTTACAGATTTGAGTTTGGGTATATTTAAACTGATATTAGATTTGTTATTATTACATTTATTAAATTGCAGGTACACTGATTTGTCAAGATTTATTTTCAAATTTTGAATATTAAGCCAGTTAATTAAGATGTCAATTGTGTTGTTAATGTCAGCTTCATGGTCATAAATTGTATTATTATTTTTGTTACATGTCACAATAATAGAAATGTCATCAGCAAATAAAATGCATTTATGGTTAGTTATTTTAGTAATGTCATTTATGTACAATAAGAATAAAATTGGCCCCAGTATACTTCCTTGAGGAACACCAAATCTGTTGCAAATATATTCAGATGCGTATAGTGTTAAGTCTTTATCATCATTTATATTTGGTATAGTGACACATTGTTTTCTGTTATGAAGGTATGACTTTATCCACTGTAAGGGTGGCCCTCTGATTCCAAGTGATTCTAGTTTCTGTAATAATGAATCGTGGGAAACTAGATCAAAAGCTTTTGATAAATCAAAAAATAGACCCGTGGTTAAATTATTATCATTGATACTAGGTAATACTACTTTCATTAGTTCATAGATGGCCAATGTAGTAGATTTATTTTTTGGAACCCATACTGTTCATTTTTTATTATATGAAATTTATTACAATAATTTAGAAGTCTCTTGTACATACATTTTTCAAATATTTTTGAAAAAATAGGTATCAGTGTAATTGGTCGATAATTATTCATATCATGTCTTTCTCCTTTTTTGTACAGAGGCTTAATAATGGAAAACTTCAGTGCTTCTGGAAAAATTCCACAGTTGAATGACAAATTAATTAAGTATGTCAGTACGTCAATGATTTCGTTAGTACATAATTTAATGATTTTTGTATTGATTTCATCGTATCCTTCAGATTTGGTGTTATTCAAATGCGTTATTTCTTGTCTAACTTCATTTACTGTCATGGGCCTAAGGAACATTGAATAAACAGTTATGTTTTTCACAGAGATACTTCCAACGTTTGTATCTATTAATTTATTAGTTGAATTGATGTAGTGCTTATTAAAAGCGGATGCTATTTCCACTGGGTTGGAAATGAATGTATCGTCAATTTTAATATTCCTAATATTACTTTTGGCGTTTGTGTTGTTAATATTCCTAACATTACTTTTGGCGTTTGTGTTGTTAAGCTCGTCTTTTATAACCTTCCAAGTAGCATTACATTTGTTGCCATTTTTGGCAATAAAGTTGATATTTGCATTCTTTTTGGAGTTGAAGATGCATTTTTTAAGGATTTTCGAATAGTTAATGTATTTGATCTTATTAATTGCCATTTTATTTTTATAGAATCTATGGCGTAGTGAACGTTTTGTTTTACAGCTTTTTCTTAAGCCCTTACTTATCCAAGTCTGTTTCTTTTTGTTATTTATATTGACTTTTACTCTTAATTTAGGGAAGCAGAGATTGTAGAATAAGCAAAACATGTCATGAAAACGATTAAATGCCACGTTTGCGTCACTAACTGTATATATGTCATACCATGATAAACTACATAAGCATTCCTTAAACTTTTGAACATTATCCTTGCTGAAATCTCTTTTATATGTAAAATATGTCGGTAGTTTTTGTGTATTGTATTTCAGCGGAATTATATAATTTAAATACTAAAAAACATGCTTTTAAAAAATATCAAACTAAAAAGTTAAAAATAATTTTAAAAAAAGCTTGAGTCGCTTGGGCTTATACAAAAATTATGGCAAAAAGCGCCTCACGCTTTTTTTAAATTATTTTTAACTTTTTAGTTTGATATTTTTTAAAAGCATGTTTTTTTAGTTTATTCGGTAAAGGAGTTGATTGGTAGAAATCGTCACATTAGGATCTGATTGTTTCTTTTACGAGTGTGTGTATGCGTGTGGTACAGGGCTTAGAATAGTATCATGTAACAATACTAGCCAATAGTGATTTATTTTTCATTGTTTCAGTTCCCACAGCGCATGCGCAAGGCGTGTTGGGAAAGAAGGCTTCACTCCCGTGTGACATACAGCCGCTTGCGGCTGAGGACCATGTCTCTATGGTGCTCTGGTTCAAGGAGACTGATGGAGAGCCTCTTTACAGGTATGAGTCATCTTAAAGCGCTCTACACACCAAAGCCCGGCCCGCTATATTTTGCCGGCGGGCTAGGTTGGCGGCTTCAGTCATTACTAGTCGTAAAACTTTGCTGCTGGCATGTCGGCAGCTCGACATCAGAAACTTATTTGGCAGCTAAAATACTAGCACGTCACTACAGCTGAAATGTCGGCGGGCAACACGCGCGGGCGACATGCTTCGTTCAACGTAAGCCGCCGGGTTGTGTCGATGGGCTTTGCCGCTTTGTGTTTGTGTGTAGTACTCTTGAAACGTACAATTAGCTACAATTCGACGTTTTCGACGTTCGAAGGTAATGGTAATGAAATAATTAGACAAAGTAAAGTACCCGAGTAGCCCGAAGAATTGCAACACTAAAGTGGCAGTGGGCTGGACCCATTGCCCGTAAGACCGATGCCCGATGGGGCCGACGGGTTCTCGAGTTTCGACCACGCACTGGAAGACGTAGCGTGGGTAGGCCCCCGACAAGGTGGACCGACGACCTGGTGAGGGTCGCAGGAAACCGCTGGATGCGGAAAGCGCAGCACCGGTCGTCGTGGAGAACCTTGGGGGAGGCCTATGTTCAGCAGTGGACGTCTTTCGGCTGAAATGATGATGATGACGATGAAGTACCTGATGGGGTTCGAACCTGCTCTCACTTATGCAATACCTTTTTACATATTTTACTCTTTAATATTTTTAATTTTGAAAGGGCTGCTAAGAACTGCATAATTATATACAAACCTTACAGAAACTCCGATTTTACCGAAATGCTAAGGTTAGACAGTTGCAACATATAAATCTTAACTTAGTGGACTTTCGTCTCGAAACGTCACTTTAGTATAAACAAAAGAAAAATGTTCCTAAAGGGGAAACAGAGGCTTCAGAATAGGTAACGGTTGTCTACCTATCATAGCATTCAGAGATATCCACCAAAAATGTAAATAAATATTTGAGTTTATGGAAAAATATTTTTTTATTCCTAAACGATAAGGTTCAGTTTGCGCTACAAACCTTTATACAACGTTTTCAATAATAATAGTCACTCTGAGATCAATTTAATAACCATTAAAATGAAGTTGACATTAGTTTAATTTAAAATATGGCTTTACAGTATTTCTATTTCTTTGCCCTTTTAGAGAAATCATCAAGGTTGTCTTTAAAGATCGCTCTTAACGATAAGACCACCCATTGTTTAACTCCATTAATATATCTATAGCAAAAGGTTTACCTCTTTGCACACTTAGTTGATCCAGCCTCGACCCCGTACATTATATATTATTTATATCTGTAATTTGTATAGTGTACCTACATATTAAAGAGTATTCCAATTTATAAGTAGACCCTTTGTCACAAAACGTGCAAGGGTAGGTACGTCCTACCAGAGGCATGTCTCTAACCCCTTTTGCGATAAATGAGGAAGTTCCATAGCAAAGCTTAATAGACAAAGAATAAGTTAAAATGTACTTAGGTATTTGGTTAGTGCATTAAGTCGCTTCGGTTATTTCCGTGGTATTCGGTGAACCATCTTTTCAAGCTCGTTTCTTTTTATGAGATAAACTAAATTTATATAAAATATCCAAATAGCGCACTGGCGCGGGCACTACCAGTCACACCTACTGCTCTTGTTTTATTTCACTACAGAAAATATTGATGTTGCATTTTTATATCAGATCACGGGATTATAAACGTTACTATTAGTTTGTTAAATACATTTTACAATCAGTTTTATCAACATTTATAGAAAAACAACAAGGAAAATATCCCAACATCAGTTATACAACACCATTTTTTTAAAATAAATATGAAATAATGTGCAACAATGTATCTAAAAAACTGCCGAACCGGAGGTGACATGACAGCTGTCACCTCCGATAAAACTGAAAAATTCAGACGAGGACGATGTTGACAAGATCTGCCGTAAGGAAATATGCTCGCCCACCATCCCCGGACTCATTGCTCAGTTCCGCCTCGCCGCCGCCGGTCTCCAGCGCCACTATAGGCGCTGTGACGACCCCGGCCGCGGTAGTTGCGTCGAGCTCGAGCGACGAGTACTTCTCTCCGCCGACGACGCCACCACCTGCTCGCCGACGGGGAGGACGCCGGCCGCCGGACCGCTTAGGACCTCGAGGTCCATCGGCTTCTGACAGGGTCCCAGCTCCCGGCGGAAGTGTGCAGCGCATGAGATGGACACAATCCATCAACGAAAACGTCATGTGCTCATACTATGGTGCTACAGAGGGAGGCTAATTAATTACTTTTGTTTATTTGTTTATAATTTATAAAAAAAACAAGTAAAAATAACACAGTCCTAGTATATTATGTGGTCAAAAATGCATAGTTTCAAAGATATATGTAGGTATAATATTAATTCAGATTTTCTTAGAAACCAATCATCAAAACAAATTCATATTTTATATGTCAAGAAGTTTTACAATAATAATTGTGAGTTTAACTTTGTTTCAAAAATGAAAACAAAAAAATACAATTGGCATAAAAAATACAACTGCATACCTACTAAATATGTAATTCATATGCATATGAATTATATTTTTATTTAATATGCCATTTGTTTTTAGCGTTATCTGTCACTGGTAGTTACCATACATGGTGTAGACACGTACACAAATAGTCAGACCCGGAACAACTACTCGTAGCTCATACAAGGTTTTCTTCTGAGCGTGAATCGAACCCGCGGCACGCAGTACAGTAGCGGAATGCTTAAACGCTACGCCAAACGTGCCATCAAGTCTCATTCATACTCTACAATTCATCATCATTCTCCTGCCCTTATCCCAATTTATTTGGGGTCGGCGCAACATGTCTTTTTCTTCCATACATCCCTATCAGAAGCTATCTCGGCTGTCACCCCCTTCTTAGCCATATCATCCTTCACACATTCCATCCATCGTTTCTTTGGTCTTCCCCTACTCTTATGCCAGCCATCAACATTCATAATTAAAACTCTCCTCACGATATTCTCCTCATTTCTCCGTAACACATGCCCGTACCATGACAACCGATTTCCACACAACTTTTCAGCTACCGGTGCCACTTTCAGACTTCCTCTTATGTACTCATTTTTTATTCTATCCATTCGTATAACACCACACATCCCTCTTAGAATTCTCATCTCGGCTGCATGCAATTGCCTTTCATTCATCCCTTTCGTAGCCCAACATTCTGATCCATACAAGACAGCAGGTCGGATCATGGTTTTATATATTTTCCCCTTAAGTTTAAGGGGAATGCGGGAGTCGCAAATTGTTCCAGTGACCTGCCGCCATTTCATCCACCCAGTGTTAATTCTGTGCTTAACCGTCCGATCTATTTCGCCATCGCTTTGCACGAGTGAACCGAGATACTGAAAGTCGGAGCAGATTGGGAGAAGTGCGCCATCAAGCGCTATGGCTCCAGAAGTGGAGAGACCGCCGAAATCGCAGGACATATATTCGCTTTTGGTTCTGCTGATTTTCAAGCCAACATTCTCCAGCTTCTGTTGCCATTTCTCTAATCTGCTCTGGATCTCAGGTCCATCTTCACCGACGAGAACAATGTCATCGGCGAACAGCATGTACCAGGGTGCCTCCTCCTGGATGTCCGACGTAAGAGCGTCCATAATCAACAGGAAGAGGTACGGACTTAAAGCCGATCCCTGGTGCAAGCCTACCGCCACACTGAACTCGTCGGTATTGCCAGCAGCCGACCGGACGTAGGTACGAGATCGACTGTACTTAGCACGAATTAACTCTACATACTTTTTTTTATTACTTATAAACTAGTGCTTGACTGCAATCCCGCTTGATGGTAAGCAGTGATGCAATCGTTGATGGTAAAGCGCACAAGCTTATTAAGCCTATTCACTCACAAAAACTGAGTGAATAAGAAGGAATACGGCAGCTGAGCGAGGTGATGCAATGTTTAACCCAACAATACGACCAACGATGCTACGCCAGAGGATGATCTGGAGACCCTCCACGACCAAATTCCCGACACAACAATATTAGGCACATCGTACCCCGCACACATCGCAACACAACTGCTCAGACCCGTCCTCCGTACGGCTTCACCAGACATCATGCCGGAACACGACGAATCGCTTGGCGGCAAGACATTGTTTGGTGGGTGGTAACTTATGCCGGCAGCTGATGTTGTTGCCTACCACCGAGAACCCAGGCAAATCTTTCTCTTTCAGGGCCCACCACAGCACATCACGAGGTACCCTATCATACGCTTTCTCCAGATCAATGAACACCATGTGCAAGTTCCTCGACCTGGCATAAACCCAAACTGGTTTCCACAGAAGCCGGGTGCCGCCCCTGCGCGTCGCCTGTGGGGTACGCCCTAGCCCTATCGCGCATCCTATTGTTTCTCTCCATGTTGCTTTAGGTTTCGGCAAAGTTTTACAGTCGGCCGCCAGCCTGACACCAACCCTCCTTGGGAATGCTCTTGTTGGTGGTTTACCCGCCACCGCGCGGAAGTTAAATGGACATCCCGCCATTTGTCGGTCGTCAGAGCCTCGTTAGTGAGCAGCAGGGTGCACCGCGTGCAGGTGAGGTTGACGTTTGGGGAGTCTGGTTGTTGTGCGCTCCCCCTTACACCCCTCACCCATTCATACTCTACAATTATAGGATTTAAAAAAAAAAAAACTCCTTATACCTATGTTTTATTCTCCCTGAGATTTGGAAATATGACTTCGTGCACAAACGCACCTACGATAGAGGAGCAATTCCTAGTTATGGGCAAGGTTTTTTTTTAAAGAAAACGATGTTATTGACGCTACAATGATAAAAAATTATGCATTTCATATCCCATATCGCTGTATAACAGACGGAATAGCAAAACCACAGTTAGTATAAGTATTGTAGTAATACCTAGGGTACTATCAATGGGAGAAAATATGCAGATATTAAACCTCGATGATTAAAAATATCCGCGTCATATCCCTATTAAATAATTAGGTAAACGCTTAGAGGTTTTCAGCACCATAAAGGATAATTAATTAAAACAGTATTAAAGTATAAATTAATTGGATAAGTATATGACAAGACAAGGCGAAGTTCCCAACACGTAACAAACTAAGACAGTCACACACACTTGGCTCTAATTAATCTCAAAACTTCGCAAGCAACAGTCGTTTATACGAACTCTTAATACAACGTCACTTTACTTAAAAAAAAATTCCATGTATGCTAATATAAACATGTTCCCTCCCACTCAACGGTCTTGAAAACGTCAAACAACTGAATTTTTCAAAGAACACTGCAATGAAGAGGGAAAACACAATATCATGGAATGTTAAACGAAAAAGGAAAGGTCGCGACACGTAAGACGCAAAAGAAGACAAGTACCTACTACATGTTTAATGGAGACAGCGAAAGTGGCATGGAGAAAGTGAAAGAGATTTCAGGCACTTGAATGTATGTTAGACAATGCTGAACTTCACAATCTGGAGAATAAACAGGTTCTCGTCCGAGGTTAAGGGGGTTGAATAAAATGCCGTGCGTGAGGAAAGTATACATTATGAATAGAATATGATGGTCGTACGAGTAAAGAAAGATTAAAGAAACAAAGGTGAAGGAGAAGGTGAGCGTATACTGAGATAGCTAATAAAAAAACATTATCTGTCCAGCCTTTTCTTTTAAAAATTGGGATAAGGGCATGAGCATAATGATGTTCGTGCTCTACAATACAAGTCAAAAGGAATCTGTTAGAAACTCGAATCACCACTGACTACCCATAATGTTCCAGCTTCCATTTTGGAGAGTATGCGAGGGAATTGCATGACTTGATTCCCCATCTCCGTTCCATCATCGGACGACCCATCATACGGCAATATCCAGTATCCACCCTTACGCTGTTGAAACCACTACGATCTGGACGAATCAAAATCAAAAGTCATTTATTCAAATTAGGCTGAGAATCAGCACTTTTTGAACGTCAATATTATGTATTTGTATTTTAATTATAAAGCAAGAATATATAAATAATAATAATACTTTGTACCGTACCTTACCCTAACAGCCCACCCTACAACCCAATTGGTGGTGAAACGCATGTAAATGAGTCATCACATATAAGTGAGTCATGATATGTAAGTGAATCATCATAAGTAGGAATTTAGAAATACAAATACGTCATATAATTACATAAGACAATCCCTCAAAACACCCGCCCTTCGCCACTTCCTAGTGCTTTCGCTGGGAAGAAGTGCCGGAACAAACTCCCCGGCAGCACAGCTGTCTGTTCATTAAAAAAATAAAACGCTTGACTTTATACAATACTATGTAGGTACAGTAATGAACACAAGAAAACGCAACAACAATGACATAATTTAGCATACCCGTATTATTCATATGCCAGCTAGTCACGCCAAAATATCATAAAAGGAAAAAAAATGTATCATTAACAGTACATTACTATTTCGCTATTTATTTTTCGTTGTTCACTAGTTCGAGATTGTCGTTCATTCTGAGTAGCGTCTAGGATGAGAAGCCTAACTCTTAAGCAAGATTAAAAAGGGATTTTGTTCTAAATCTTGCCTAAGAGTTAGGCCTCTTCATTGCGAATCTTTTAATTGAAACTCAAAGATTTTTAATTGGAAAATCTTTTAATTTAAATTTTATTGTTTTGTAGTTTTTCAGAACCATCCCTTTATGAAATAAGACTGTTCTTAAAGTTGTAATTATTATGTTCAAGAAGAAATTCTCTTTTGGATTTCTCGTAAGTGTAACATATGTAGGTATGTATATTGATTCATGATTTTACGGAATGTTAGACAAAACCTTCGGTTGCGATTGCTTAAGGTTCGCTAAGGCTGCAGTGTAGATTAAAAGGCTTAGAAGTTTTATCGACTAGTTCAGATAAACACTGAACTGACAAGTGTATTTGTAGTACGTCTTGTGTTTAAATGTGCACTTTACACTTGATTCGTTTTAGCAGCATTTAGTTTTTTTTTTTTTAATCTTTATTTTAAGGGACTTTTGAACACAGTTCACGTCAGTCCCATCATAAACTAATCTTAAGTTACATAACAAAAACTTATTTCTAAACAAAAAATGAACTTAAATATTAACTAAAGAATAAATCATTCTAGCCTCACGGGACAAAGGTTGGGAAAGAAAATAATTAAATGTGCCTAAGTCTAACCTATTTATATCTAATTCTCTAATTATTCTATTTCTCTCAGACTCGTTCCTGACACACTCCATCAAAAGATGCTGCACATCTTCTCTCTTGTTGCAAACCTCGCAATTAGGTGAACGAACTTTTTGCATTAGATACGCAAAAGCTCTCAGTGGCATGTGTCCGGAACGAACCCGATGAGCAGTTACTATAGTACTACGGCCAATGATATTACTAGCAAACCATGGGATACGAGGAGGTTCGTTTTGTATAATTTTGTACCAAATTCCTTTTAATTTAGACTCTTCATTAAAGTAATCTTTCCATTTATTATAGCAAAAGTTCTTAAATTTTTGTAATATTTCTGAATTATTTGGAAAAATATAAATTTCACAACCCGAAATAGCCGCCATTTTCGCTAACCTGTCGGCCTCCTCGTTTCCCCTCAAACCAATATGCGACGGGATCCATTGCATTACTATGTTTATGTTACCAGTTTCAAAAAGAAGTGAGTGTATTTTTCTCAACACATCATAGGCAATCGATACACCTCTGTGTCCAGAGGCGCATCGTGCCAGATGCTGAAGAGCACTTTTGCTGTCGGTAAATATAACCACATTAGTTATGTTAGACAATGTTTTAACGTAGGACAACGCTTTTGAAATTGCCAAAATTTCTGCCGTCATAATAGATACCGGAGAAACAATTTTAAAACACTCACTTCCTTTAGTCACTGGATCATAGTAGGCTGCTCCTATTTCAGTACTTTTGGATCCATCTGTATACAATTTGTGCCATTGTCCATATTTTTCACTTAACTCTAATAAAATATCATTTCTTAACAAGTTAATTTCATAATACCTTTTAGTTTTTATAACACTTTTTAAATCCGTTCTAATAACATTATTAATTGGAATGAAACTACACCAAATATTTAACTTATACATGTCTAAAGGGCAAGTCGAATATATTTTTTCTTCTTTAATGTAATTAACAGTAGTCATTAACAAAGGTTTTTTTTTATTTATCCAGTATCGATTAGTTGAAAGTGTTCCAAGTTTATATAGTAACCTAGCAGTGGTGTCATTGGCCCAGGAATTAACTTTAGTACAGAACTTAATTGCTAAATACAGCCGCCGAATACATAATGGAGGCAAACATAATTCACTCTCCATTACATGTATGGGAGTCGTTTTAATGAAACCACCTATAGTTCTCATAGCTCTATTTTGGACCTTATCTATTTTATAAACTCTTGATTTGATACTGCTGTCATACAGAAAACATCCGTAATCAATACGACTTCTTATCAATGCTATGTATAAACGCCTTAAATGAATGGGATGTACCCCCCACCCAGACCCAGACAGAACTCTGACGATATTTAACATTTTCTGACATCTTTCGTTTAGTTCATTAATGTGTCGACCCCACCGGAGTGAGGAGTCCAACCACATACCCAAATATTTAACATTGTCAACGCGTTCCAACGGTTTATTATTGACTAGTATATTAACTTGTTGTCTTCTATATCCTCTACTAAATAAACATAATTTTGATTTGGATATTGATAGTTCTAGACCTATATCAAGTAGTATTTGTTCAATTGTTTTTATGGAAATTTGCATGTAGTGAACACTATCATTAAGTTTTTTACAGTTTGTCAAAATCGCAAAGTCATCCGCGTATTGACATATTTGGACAATGTTATTATTAATTTGTTTTGCAATCTCCATCGTAACAATATTAAATAGTAATGGTGAGATTGGGTCTCCCTGTGCAAGTCCACGATTAGTCCATCTAACAATATCATTCTCCAAGCCTAATTCGTCTCTGATAATTAAATGTCTTTCGTTCAAAAGGTACCAAAGATAGTTACATATTCGACTTCCAACCTTCAATTTATCCAATATTTGGGCAACACTATCAACTAACACATTATTGTAAGCGTTCTCGATGTCGAGAAAACATGCTAACGTCGGTACGTTATTAGTAAATGCAATCTGTATATTGGTGACAACTTGAGTAAGAGAATCTAGACATGAACGCCCTCTTCGAAAGCCTGTTGTGCTCGAAGATAACAACATATTATGTTCAACGAACCATTCCAACCTTTTATTTAACATCAGATGAAACGTTTTACATAAGCAAGATATCAATGATATTGGTCTTAACTTGATATCTGAATTAGAACTACTAATCTGTTTTGGTATTGCAATGATTTTAATGTTACGCCATTCATTGGGAATTTGACTCGAATCAAGAATTTCATTATATATATCAAGTAAGAATGTTTTTGCTATGACAGGAAGATTAGAGATCATGGAGTACGTAATGTCATCGTCACCAGGAGCTGTATCTTTTTTCTTAATACATGCCTCTAGCTCATGGTAACTAAAAGCAGATTCTAATAATAAATTATTTGATGTAAATGTGGGTTTACAAAACTGAACTGAGTCGGGGGCTAAGGTACGTAAAAGTTTGTGTTTCCTATCCATTGTTATATAATACTTATCTCTTCTGTAACCTTTAATCCATCTCATTCTGTTCCACATTTCAGACGATGTCACACTACTATCAACATCTGTACAAAATGTTTGCCAACTATTTGCCTTAGCTCGTTTTATTTCTTCTTGGGCCTTTAATGTTTTATCTTCCAGCACATCTAAGTTTCTAGGTGTAGGATTGCGTCTAAACTGGGCCAATGCAAGCCTTCTCTCCGCCACGATTTTAGATAGCATCTGATTCCAATAAGGTTTCGGTTTAAAATTCCTTTCAGGGTCATTACAAATTTTAATTGGAGGAATATTATTATCTGCTGCTTTATTAATAATAGAAATAAAGGTCGTATACTTTTGTTGCGTACTATCTAAACAAATAGATAATTCTGTAAATGCGCTTTCAATGTCTTTAGAGTATTCTGACCAATTAGCCTTTTTAAAATTCTTCTTTTTTATACAATTTGGCACATCCTGATAATTAATTTTGACTTTTATCATCAGATGGTCACTTCCTAATTTCTCATTAATCACACGCCAATCACAGAGAATTGCAATATCGGACGAAGTGAAAGTGATATCAGGAGATGTTTGTTGAAGTACATTATTCACAAATTTTACTCTGGTTGGGTTGCCATCATTGATGGGTACAAAGCCATATTCTAATGCAGAATCCATTATTTGATTTCCTCTCGAGTCGTTTTTACATGACCAATTCGAATTATGTCCATTAAAGTCTCCAGCTATTATGGTTTTGTTTGTGTACAGTGAGAATAGATCATCCCAATCTGATTCCCTAATTAGTGCAGAGGGTGGACAGTAAATAGAAATAATATTCTCTAGGTATTTACAATTAAGGATCTTAACATGTAACATTTCTATACCAGTGTTGTTAATTCTTGTAGTTTTTAGTTCTGTTTTAATTGAATTATGTGCTATTATTGCAACGCCGCCATATCTATCGTATCTATCCCTTCTATAAATATTATATTGCGATATGTTCAAAGAGCTCCCTTCCTCCAGCCATGTTTCACAGACTATTGCAATATGTATTTGATCTTTAATCAAAAGTGACTCAAATTCTGTTAATTTTGGTCTTAAACTCTGTGAGTTCCATTGCAGCAAATTAATACAAAAATTCCTTACTTTCTTATTATCCATTAAATCCACAGAAAAGGTTATTAAGTAAATCTCCATCTTTTATAATCTCCACTACATATGCACGTATTTCTTCAAATATCAATTTGCAAAAACGTTTCAACTTATCTTCAAAATCCAAATTAGACGTAATGATTTTTTTAAATTCCTGCCATAATTTAAAAAATATTGTTCTAAATGTTCGTTTTCTTTTTTCCTCTTTCTTATCCTGGCATTGATGTTCGAGGACATTGTTATTAATATTTTCCATATCCAACTCATCTCTATTTTGGCCTTTATTTGTAATTATATTTTTGTTTTTCTTTCTCCTTTCTACTGTATGTCTATTATGTTCACTAGACTCTTTAGTTAATAACATTTCACTATTTTTTTCCTGATCCCTCCATGTGACAGGTATATTAGACTGTAATACATCTCGATAGCTTTTTGATTGAGGAGTTAAGGACTGTTCAGATATATCCATAGTATGTATTTCATTTGTACTGATTTTCTGTAAGAATTTTTTGTTGATTGACAACAGTTCCAGAGCTTTCCTGTAAGAACAATTTTCTTTACACATCACATTCCTAATTTCTTTTTCTCTCTGAAACATAGGGCATGTTTTGTCAAAGGACATGTGAGGACCATTGCAGTTTAAGCATTTAAATACTTCGGTTTCGCAATTTGTGTGATTTTGACCGCATTTAGGGCAGAGTACTTTTTTTCCAGGGCAATACTTTCTTATATGCCCATACTTCCAACATCCGGAACATTGTGAGACTGGGAAAGTATATGGCTCGACCTTAAACCTACAACCGTATCCATATACATACGGTGGTAAGGTCGGCCCTTTAAAACATATCCTTATGGTCTCACTGTCCACCCACTTACCCTCTTCATTTAGTCGCTTGAGTCTTATTAAAGATATAATCTCCGAGTCACATTGCAATATATTTTGTAGTTCTTCCAATTCGGTTTCCAAGTCAATTTGTTTAATCATGCCATAAGACATACTCAATTCAAATGTCATTTGACACCTAAGACCCAACTCCGCTATTTGTTTACAATTTAGTAAGGAATTCGCTTTTTCTTGGGATTCAAACAAAACTAAAACTTTAAAGTTACTTTTATATTTAATTCTGTGTATGTCTTCTATATTATATTTCCTCATCATTTTAGCTAGGGCAATCTGCTTCGGTAATGGTTCCTTAGCGGTAATACATACTTCAAAAACATTAACTTTTTCGAGTGTGTGGGTAGTCATATCAATTTGTGATTCACTATTTTTAGATGAAGATCGATTCAACCGTTTTGGTCTTCTTTGCACAGTTATATAGCCGTCTTCATCTACATATTCTTCACTTTCCTTTTCATTACTTTCACTTCTCATTCTTTTGCTCCTTTGCAGTTCATTAATTTCTGAACTTTTTCTCAAATTACCTTCAGCATGTTCACTTATTGCAGTTCCAATTTCCTCATCACTACAATCACTCAACAGTCTAGGCAAACTAGATACACTTCGATTATCACTCATTATTAGGTATAAACAAAGTATGGTACGAATAAAACACTAAAAAGCATTGCTGTTATGGAACGGTTGGGCTAACGCGTGCGCTTAACTCACCGATCCGCGCAAGTGAGCATTTAGTTAGTACTAACTTTTTGCCGAGTTACTTATCTGTTCTCCTTACTCAAAGCATTTACTTCAAGTAAACTATTTACAGGCAGTTTTAAATTGGCAAAGATCTCACACAGCTTTAACTTTCTGACTAACTATCTAGTTAGTCAGAAAGTTAAAGCTGTGTCCACTTCAAAACTACTTTCAAGTCAACACTGCAATGAAGTCTACATCGTAATAATATAATCGTATAATATACTGTTATTTAGTTACACGTTTAGAAATTCATGAAAGGTTTTCAAGTTAAATGAAACTTGGATATTTTTCTAAGGACCAAAATTAATGAGATAAACATCGTAGATTCTAAATCAAACGCTGACAATCAGCACTTTTTGAACATTAATATACATACAAATACACAACACAACAATCACTGTTTGTTTAACCATGCAAAACTTATTACAAAAGATAGTCCCCCAAAACGCCCGCCCTTCGGCACTTCCTTGTGCTTTCACTGGGAAGAAGTGGCCGAACAAACTCCTCAGCAGCACAATACTATCTGTTCAGTTAGACACATATCTCATCATCATCATTATCTCAGCGTATAAACCTTGTTGTATCCACGGCTTTCGCGTTGGAGCCAGGGGTCCGCTTTCTTACACATTCGCCTCTAATTCGCACGATCTCCGGCATCCCGTGGTGTAAGATTGTTGGCATGTACCTATGTCATGTCATCTCTTACAACGTCAAGCCAGCACTTCTTTGGTCTGCCTACCACGATAAGGACCAGTTAAAACTATTGCGGTCATCTCGCTCGCTATGTATTGGGTATTAACTAGCTGAATTCAGCTGAAGTCAATAAGATATAATTGTATGGTAGAATAATCGGTTCATAATTAGTTTTAGATAGTAACATTCGTTACAATAAATTGAAATTGTTTAGTCCCTAAATAGGTTTTTATAAAGAGTTTACGCCAAATTCATAAAACACCTAGATGGTGTCGATGTTTTTATGTATAATGTTGTTTAAAAATAATTTACTGATGACTTCTATATACCTATTACCTATCTATAGATAAACTAGCGAACCAAAATCAAGAATGACTATTTCTAAAAAAATATAGCTTATTCACTAGTGTGACCAATTAATATTTCTCGAATACTACTAAACATTACACTTATTGAACAGTAAAATTCCAAACTCAAGATTTCTCAAAGGACAAATGCGTTCCATTGGCCGTTGAGAAATCTTGAATCCCGCATAACAGGTGTTAAGCATATTGATCGTGTTAGAAACACAACGCACTCCATAACTCAAGTAGCGGATGTTGGAAGAAAAACAGTGGACTGGACACGTCTCACGAATGCACCACGAGAGATGGGCAAAGATCGTCACTCACTGGATACCTGAGGGATGTCATCGCCGTTGGGATAGACCACGGCGAAGGTGGTGTGACAATCTGGTAACGTTCGCAGTGCCAACATGAACAGAGATAGCACAAAACTAGAAATTTAGACAAGAAGTTTAGAAGGAAAAAGGGAAGTCCTCGGCCCAGCAGTGGGACACCAAATAGGCTACAAAAAAGAACCTAAGTATATTGTGTTATAACTAGAGACAGGATTATATGCAATATTACAAAGTTCTTCTTCTTCAGCCTATAGAGGTCCACTGCTGCACAAAGGCCTCCCCCAAAGGTTTCCACGATGACTGGTCTTGTGCTGCCCGCATCCATCAGCTTCCCGCGACCTTCACCAGGTCATCGGTCCACCTTGTTGGAGGTCTCGCTACGCTGCGTCTTCTGGTACGTGGCCGCCACTCCAGAACCTTACTGCCCCATTGGATGGTTTGCTCACGAAGTTCATTTGGCGTATTTTATTTATTGTTTGGATAGATTCGCTCACAGGAATGTGAGTCATATATGGCTCATTGGACAGGGAAGTTGTTAAGTTTGGTCGCATTTCTGAACGCAGAGTAAAAATATTGTAAATTACCAATAATATGCATCAGAACTAGATCTTAGGAAAAAAATGCTATTAACGCTCAGGATGACTGAAATATGCAAATGCATATTATACGAATATACAAATGCACATAATCCGGTCTCTACTGTTATAACAAACTGTATCAAAAAACTAGTTTTAAAAGTTCTAACATGTTGTTTGCATCTATGTACCAATCTTAAGTAGGTACCAAATATTTTAAAATAACAAATGTTCTTTTTCCCCAGTTACGACGTCCGAGGCCGCTTGGCGTCGCAGCCCAAGCTCTGGTCCTCAACTTCAGGGTTCGGTACACGCGCTTACTTTCGCGCGGCCGCCAACCCTGCCGTGCTGTTTGTGGACAGTGTGGTGTCAACTGATGCAGGGGTGTACCGCTGCAGGGTTGACTTCAAGAACTCGCCCACGAGGAACCTGCGGGTCAACTTTACTGTTATTAGTGAGTATTTGTGGTCATGTGCTTCAGAAAAGTAGCTCCTCGAATCGATCCGAACGGACTTATCTTGAAAAGGGGTTGTTTTCAGAATATTATTATTCTAGTCTCGAATGCTTAGATTAGCCGCTGTAGGAGAAAATTAAGTTAACTCATACCTAATAAATGGTAATGAGTACCTACATAATTTATGTATATGTAAGTTATATGAAAAACCGGTCAAGTGTGAGTCAGAGTCCCCACACGAAAGAAAAAAATGTTTTTAATGTGTTTATAATTGTATAACTACCAATATACAGCTATACAAATAAAGAAAAGAAGGAAAAAAACATTATTTTTCATACATACATACAAATCAAATACATACGTAATCTGTGAACATTTCAACTTTATAACTGTATACTTATCAGTTTATGAGATACAGGTGGATGACGGCCAAACAGACAGACAGAAAGACAGTGGCGTCTTAGTATTTTTTCCCTTTGGGTCACGAAACCCTAAAAATAAAACTAATGTGATCTCTATTTTTATTTTAAAAACTTTGTTTCAGTGTTAAGTTCATAGTCAATGTAATAAAATAAACTTAAAAACATTAATTCTCTACTTGTAAGTAAAGTGAAAGTAATATTTGAATATGATAATGATATAAAATATTGTAGGCTTCACAAATAATATTTATGTAAGGGTCGTAGGTTCTTACGGCTAAAGGTCGGAGTTATTTTTATTTATCGCTGTAGAACGTGTTTGTCGGTTTGCTGAAAAGGGTCGACGAGTAAATGGAATATAACTTGTTACCAACGTCTACATGAAAAACTACGTTTTGAGTTTAATTTGTCGATATTTTAGCCTTGCCACAGTTGCGTTTTATATTTTAGGCTGACATTCATATTTTTGAAATTCCTTGAACATAGGGTAGGGTAAACTTATTTATAATATTTGCACTGGTCTTGTCGAGCTTCGGAAAGCACGTTAAGCCGTTGGTACCGATTGCCATATGAACATCTAGTGGCAGTCGTTACGGGTTGTTGGAGCCCTAAAAAGTCCAAGAATTGGTCTAACTGCAATGCTTCGGGTTGAGGAGGTCAGACGGATGTCGCTTCAAGGGAAATAACAAAGTTTAGAAACAAAGTGAGAAGCTTCGGATGCGACTGGGATTAACGCTGAGATGAGGATGATGATCATAAGAGAGATGAGAAATTTTGATATTTACTATATCTCGCCACGAGGCAAAATACTTTAGGTAACTGAATGTGCATTTTCACCCAGTTATAAATAATATGATGTATAACTGGGTAGTTAGCACCATTTTATGCCAGAGGTACACTAATAGTTATTAAAAAATATTTTGTCAGTATTAAGGTAAGATATAAACAAAGAGGTGAGGAGAGGTGGGGGGAGGTGGCGGATGTACTCGATTTCATGCGTACAATTCACAGAAAGTACAATTATTTATGAAATAAAACGATCTGTAAAGAATATTATTTTATTATGGAAGCAACGTTTTATTTAAATGGGCAGAAAAATAATAATTAATATAAAGAATAAAAATAATGTACCTAACTTTGATTTTAACGATCCATTCCGGTATTCATTTACTTAATAATAGAAAGAAAGGAAGAAATAAATAAAATACATTTACTTGGCACAAACTAATACGCGTTGGCATCAATAATTGAGGAAGCTTACTTTAAAAGTTATTCATATTGTTGATTGGAACATTGAGTTATTTATTATAATGTTTTGGAGCCATTCACACAATACGTGACGGAAAAGGTATATCTAGGTAAAGGTTTAGATAGGTAACAGTACCTTTATCTATATGTACCTTTTCCTTTACGTTTTTCTTTTTTTTTTTGGTAAATCAAACGATTGTGTATTTTTCATATCAATTAACGTCGATTCACACGTACCACAACCACACCGACACGCGACAAAATGTGGTCAAGCTGTGGTTACGTGTGAATAGTGTCGCAGCGGCTTTTTGCAATGAATTATGGTAGCGACAAAATGTCGATGTGGTTGCGTTGTCGCTGTGGTAACCACGTGGTCATGTGCAGGGTGCGCGCTGTTGATGACGTCATGTCATGGCGATGTGGTCGCGGTGCCGCCGCCGGTGGTGGCGTTGCCGTCTCGATGTGGTTGCGATGTAGTCGTATTACACAGGTGGTCGATAACAACGGCAAAATGTCGTACGTGTGAATTGTAATATTCATTTTCAATACAAAATATACGCCCGACCACGTGGAACACGTGGTTGAGGCTGTGGTGTGGTTGTGGTAAATGTGAATTGACCATTATACCTACCTACAAAAAACATTTTTTAGAAAAAAAAACAACCGACTTTCAAAAAAACACTACAAATTAAAAAATAATTATTTTGGAAGTCGGTGGCAAAAACGAATACACATGTTCATGGTCATAGTGTCTTTGGTTTTTGTAATAAACGACCAAAACTCAGCATAGTGCTCTAAAGAACATAGGAAAAATTACTTACCGAGATTCTCACTCATGCTATTTCGATTTGAGTGCTCTTTTAAATTGTTTTTTTACCCCGTGGTAGAGTAAGGGACTGAATATTTCTTTTGTTTTAATTTATGCAGGCTTGAGAATATTTTACACAGAATTTACGAGAAAAACATCTGTCACTGAATGTAAATCACGAACTCGAAACAGTAGTAAAATGAAAATAAAATCTGCTTTTAAAATATTATTCAAATCCTCTTTCATAAACGAGAAAGAAGCAGTTGTAGACAATAAAATGCAGATTAGGTAAACCTGGATTAACTTAATCTCAATCTGCCTATAATGTTCCCAGCGCTTGGAATAAGACCCCTATTTACAGATCTCTGTAATTTGGCCGATATCTATAACGCGCTCCCATTATGGGATGGTAAATGTCACTTGAAATTGATTTTTGGATCTACTAGAAACAGGGTGTTTTGAGACCAGTGATGAAATAACTTTCAGAAGGTAAAGCGTTTGTCTAGGTTTAAACCTATAACCTTGTAAGGCTGTAGGCTTAAACCCAAATAAACGCTTTACCATAATAATTGTACCCATGAAATCGAGAACATATATCTACCTCTTTGTTTAAACCTACAACCTCGTAAGGTTGTAGGTTTAAACCCAGACAAACGCTTACGAGTTGTAACTCGTAAGTGGTGACAGACACCAAGAGGCCTCTACTGCAATCTATTGATTAAATTTATACAATGAATATATTTTCATACAAAATCAACAAACTGATATTAGGTACCTACTAACAAATTACAAGGACCGTTTATATAAATTTATTTTCACTTTTCTCGTTCTTATAATTACTTTATTTTACAAAATGAAATAAAATACAAAACATGTAGGTCCTTTATTTACTTGTAACATGTTATATTATAATATCGTTTACTGTAGGTATATAGATCGCCGAAAATTTATCAAGGACCATAATAACTATTACAGCATCCAATCTAATATTCCCGTAATACCAAACGAATACGATTTATTTATCTAACGTACTAAGGGTTATCTGAATTTTATGAGCGTACCCCGCAATATGTATCGCCCAACATCGATCTTTGGACCTGAACTTCAGGGTTCGGCCTTAAAGGACGGCATTTATCTAGTGGACGGAAATGAGAAATAAAAATTGCTGCAAATGCCTTCTTATTTATATCTTGACCGACCACGAGGCGCTTCAAAAAAGTATCGTAAATTATAAAGAGGTATGTGCACCCTAATACCACTAGAACTGACTTAATAAAGCTCCTTTCTGATTCCGTACATTTAAAGTCGTTTGATTTAAATTTTGCTAAAATAAACTTCATAACCAAGTTACGAGAAAACACAATAAAATCTAAAAAGTACGTACTAACTTCAAAGTGTTACAGAAACAGATTGTTTTTGACGAGACTTTCAGAATAAACGATATATTTTAAGTATAAAGTTCTATTCCCGGCCTGCTACCACAATTTAAAATAATAAATCTAGTTCTATAACAAGAAATATAAGTCTTCTCTTCAGAATTTTAATTAAATATGAAGAATTTGACTGGGACACCAAGAAAAAATTTCATGTTTATAAATGAGAGAGGTTCACAAAAAATTGAATATGCGATGAGTTAGGACCGGACACCAGTCGTGACGCGCTTTTTATAAGACCGTTCAAATTCAGGACTATTCATAGGGGCGCCTCAAATGTATTATGGCTTCCTGGAGGTCAGTAGTGTGACATCAATAGTTGGGACGCGTTAGTAGTCGAACCGCACTGTTTTGAAAGAAATTGATAAATCTATAACAAACGTGCTGATTTTTATGCCTGGAAAATCTAAAGGAGGAAGATGAGTATTGTTAAAAGTTATCAGTATTGTGTCATGGGTAGTGTGTGGTATATCACATTATAAAAAAAGCTATTGTTAAGGCATTGCATAGTTTCTATCGCGGGCCTTGAGCGTGGAGAACGATTCCAGAAATTCCGTAACGAAAATAACCTAACACCACAACAATTATTATACATATCTACTGACCTACCAGGTCCTCATAAATGCGTAAGATAATATCCAAAACGTATTACTCAAGAAATAAGTAGATGTAACTAGAAAACCAACCACTTCTTTCCCAATTAATTTCCCTGCGGATTTCAGATTGTTTAATGAGTTCCCTATGTCACGTCGTGCGTAATTAAATAGTGGTAGTTTAAAGCCCGGCTGTACCTAGTAGTAGGCACTGAGGAATGTGTGGTGAACTAAGTAAAATACCGTGTGGCTGGAGATTACAAGGATGGCTGAGGGGAATAAAACGGAATTAATGATCCAAGAAAACCTAATCATTTATTATGACTTGCCTGGTATGAGCTAGAGCTTAGACATTATTTATATACAATGCTTTGAGAGAAGGCAAGATCTAGATTTATACGTGAGTTAAATATAAACTTTAATATTCAACGAGTTTCAGGTTTCATTTTATACTTGAAAAGTACCCATTTTTTTTACGTAACATAAACATTTTTATCGTTTGTTTATTTCGCAGTTCATCTCAACACAGCGAGCTCTACTTTCGTATTTATAATAGTGAGAAAAATTAACACAACAAAAAATAAAAAGGACAATAAAAATGAAACTCAAATTAATCCAACTGTCAACATTGCTAACACAATAAATATAATTTGTAGGCTGTCTGTTTGTCAACGTCATCACGGGACGACTAATCATGATCTATTATCGCAAACAAAGAGAGCTGACGAAGCGATTTCAAAGCAATTAATAAAACATGTTGGTAATGTCGTTTGTGAAATAGAATATTGTGTAATTACGATCCAATTCTGTTTTAATCCGATTAGCCTGTTGGCCGTTTTCTGCGTGCGTCAGCTGTTTCTTATCGCGTGAAAATTACTAGGCATGACTTCTTCGGAACCGCGAGAGTTCTGTACAAAACAATTATTAGATGTGACTTAGCAAAACCATTAATAAATGCGAAGCTAAATAAAATATGCAAATAAAATAATAGGTTAACTTGCAATATAACAATAATTATACTAATTAAAATGATATTTTTAAGTTAGACTTACCTTATGTTAGGTTTTTTATTAAATGTTTTTTTTTTATTAGCTTCACGTGTATGTTTGCTTGCTTGCTTGTTTGTTTTTTTGTCCGTCTCTAACTCTTTGGACTACGAGTGAGCGGCTCATTACTGTAAAATGTCCCACCGTTTTCAATACGTCCGTTCGTTTTTTTTTTTTTAAAGAATATCGAACTAAATAGTTGAAAATAAATATAGTTTAAAAAACTAAAAAAACATGCTTTTAAAAAATATCAAACTAAAACGTTAAAAATAATTTTAAAAAAGCGTGAGGCGCTTTGTGCCATAATTAGGTATATGATATTTTTTAAAACCATGTTTTTTAAGTTTTTTAAACTATATTTATTTTCAACTATTTAGTTAAAATATTTGTAGCCTTACGGTCTATTTGTGTTAGGTCACATACGCACTGACAGCCGGCTTGAAGTGGCTAGAGCTAAGTTTTTTCAATCTTACTCATAGCGGTCCCCTTAGTATCCAAAAATATTTCGCGACCCCTTTCCCTCCGCTGCAATTAACTGGAAATTTCAGTCTGTCACTTTAGGTAAACAGAAAATCTGAATTCCCAACATCAAATACTGAAACATTCAAGTTTTTAATTTTAAAGAAACGGCGACCCCTCATTGTGGTTTGGCTACCCATAAGGGGTCGCGACACCCACGTCAAAACACTGGTTAGAATATACATTGCGAGTAACATAGCGAAACAAACGTTGCAGAATTTTCGCAACCAGCTGTATTGCGCGCTTTCTTTATTTTCTTAACGTGTATAGAAGTATATTAGGCCACTATGTAGGTTCTAGGATTCTTAGCGCTAAGCAAGCCACCCGTTGCCTGTCGTATATATATATTATATATAACCTTCGTGCTTAACGCTCTGCTACGTAACAGATGACATGCAGGTGGCATGCGCATAGAATATAATATGCATGATCACCAAAAGAGATAATAGGATATAATATGCATGCTTACTTATGCATGATCACCAAAGGACGTAAGTTATCGAAATATAGTTGAAATCTATGTTACGAATAAAACTACCAAACGATTAATTCTGGAGTGGCGGCACGTACCGGAAGACGTAGGGGCCCCCAACAAGGTGGACGGATGACCTGGTTCGCGGGAAGCCGATGGATGCAGGCAGCACAAGATCGATTATTCTAGAAAACCTTGGGGCTTTGTCTAGCAGTAGACCTCTATAGGCTGAAGAAGAATAATCAAACAGTTCATTGAAGAAATTAAATTTCTTTCGAAAAAATAAATCAGTTTAGTTCTTAATTACTAATTTTATTAAGATGAAAATGTAAAAAGTTAGAATACTAATATACTATTGCAATGTCAAATTGAATCTTTGTGCCGCAATGTATGGTAGGTTCGAGTGACGCTATGATTTCTTTAGTGAGTAATAAGGAAATCTCCGATCTGATGTAAACTGAGCGTTACCTACCGGGTTAACTTTAAATTTATCAAATAGGTATATAATAGTTTTTCTGATGCAGCAATGATTCGTTGTCATTATAACTAATGTGTTCATTCGTCTGATATTATGTTAAAGAGGATTTTTATTAATTTGTTTAATACGCCGTCGATCAGCGTAATTAGAGTTTATTTAGATAAATTTAGCGTCGGATTACAAAATTATTTAGAAAAGGTTTTGTATCTAATGTAAGTATATGGGTCAGCCTGCTTAGCTTTGTATTAAGGGGCGGCAGTCTAACAAACGGAATGATATTCAATAAGTTATAAATAGTGTAGGTGGGAACTGTAACTAAACACGTGCGAGCCGAATTGGTCACAATAACTAAGTCATTACAGTTTGTGAGCATACAAATTACAATGACAACAACAAATTACAATGACAACAACAAATTACAATGACAACAACAAAATGATAAGTATTTAAGTTCAGTGCACCTTTTTCTTTATATTTCACTAGCTTTCCGCCCGCGGCTTCGCCCGCGCGGAGGTCGGTTATATCGCGCTTTTTAGATTTCCCTCGGGAACCTCATTTTTTTCCGAGATAAAAGGTAGCCTATGTTCTTTCTCAGGGTCTAAAGATTGTCTGTGCCAAATTTCATCAAAATCGGTTGAGAGGTTTAAGCGGGAAAGCGTAACAGACAGACAGACTTACTTTCGCATTTATAATATTAGTATGGATTATGACATCGACAGAAGATAAAACATTATTTTTGTTCTGTCAAATTAAGATATTCCACAGACAGTTTCGACGCGGTTAAAAACAATGCGATTTCTGAGATTGAAAAAATCCACTGAATTTAAATTAGGTTTTGTAAAAATTTGGTGAACAGAGGACTACATTTTGTCAAAATTCTACCTAAATCAATTTGATTTCATTTGATAAATACCATCGCACGACAGTACATCGTAGTGTTGCATGTAAGTGATGGTGATCAATCGTATCTTCTCACTCATAAACCTACCATCTGACTTCATTATTCCTTCAATTGGCCTATTGCCAGACATTGCCAGGCGCAAGAGTACTGCACATAATTTATGTCACAGCGAGTTTCCGACGCCACATTCGAACTAAATTTTCATGTTTCACTTAATTGCATTCTGCCAGGTATCGTGAAATGTTTGGTTACATGTTCGTAGTACGTGACTCTAGACCCCTTTAGCTAAGAAATATATGGCCAGTATAAATAAAAAAAAAACACTATTGTATAAAAATAAAGTGCAAGACCTACGTGGCCAACGTAAGGCAATCAGAAGCGTTATTTCTTTTTGGTCTCGCCAAGGAAATCTGGGACTTCTTCTTTCGTGAGGGTAATAGAGGAGATTTGCCAGACTCTTACCACCGCGGTTTTTCACCTCTACCTATATCTGGATGCGCGTGCTTCGCTTGTTCGCTCTCGCTTCTTCGCTCGGGCTTGTCGCGGAGCGAAAAATGTCTGCACCCGCTGTTTCTGCCCCACCTCCCCGTGCGGCTATTTCCACAATGGTCCAATGATCGCATACATACAGATTATTGTAAAAGATAAAAATAACACATTTAAAAAATTGTAGCCCGCCGGTATCGGGAACAGGGTCAGCTACCAGTGAAAGAACTCCAGAGAGAGGAACCTTCTGACAATGCCAGACGTGTCCAGGAGTACCTTTTATTTATTAAATTATTTAGATAAGCCTTTATTTTCAAACGCCAAAAGCCTCGCTCGCATTTTAAACCTCTTAAATATCCGAATAATTGAATTCAAAATTCTAGCTGAAAGGACAGCAAAAGAAACGCCTTTACAGAATAAAAGAAAACAAAGGAAAATACCAGTCCCCATACCAAGTAGCGTATCGCAAACGTCAAAGGACAAAAAATAGTGGGCTTTGAGTACGTATCGGTCACGTTCTACCTGCGATAACGGCTGCAATCAGTAACTACTCTGAAGTGGTTTCCATTGCTATAGCCGTACAACAATTACGAATTGGAAAGATTCCAATGCAGTGGGTATAAGTGGGGGATCGTTCACCACCGCTACTTGAGCGCATTTCAATTGTTTTACGATTATGACTTGAACGAGAAGTTGAGTGGTTAGGTAATAGATGTGAGCGTTCCGAATGTTTTTTAATAGCGTAGTGAATCATTAAGAGCATTGTTAGATATCCATAACACACCTACCATCGCGCTTGCATTCCTTGAAAGTTTAGGTAGAGGGGTACACATATTGTGTTGTTGACATATTGTGCTCGTGACCTAGTCAACACTTGGCAAATTAAAATTGCGTTTTCATCGTGAAATAATGAATGCAACGTGAAATATGACACATTGCATATACATATGGGTTCGAAATTGCTATGTTGGTAACGTCATAAAATTTCTTTCAAAAAGAATGTCGAGTGTATACATATACACTCGGCTTTATTCCATAGCGATTTAACATAAGCCAAGCAGAGTAGTAAAAGATTTTTTAATAAAATATGTAGATATATTGTCTTGCACGTGGCTGTGCCTTTGTTGTACCATCCAGTTATGTTTAAGTACCTCAATATAGAGGGAAAACGTTTGGTCACGACTGCAGTGCGTAAGGATCTGAATCCAATTAGGGTTATTGGTTTTTATTTCACAATTTCTCGGTAATTGTCACGCCGTTTTGCCTGAAGGCTTTTATTTAGTTAGGTAATAAGTTTTTATTTACTTAAATTATTAACTTTAATCCTTTTTTTATTCTTTTTTTTTGTATTTACTGATAGTATAGTGGCGTGTCTACACTACTACTGCGTACATCGAGAGACTGGAACAATTTTCCAGCGGTGGTGTTGCCGTCGGACTTCAATTTAAGTGTCTTCAAGGGTAGAGTGAATAGGCTCAGCGCGCTTTATCATCAACGACTGCATCACTGCTTACCATCGGGCGAGATTGTGGTCAAGCACTAGTTAGTAATTATAAAAAAAGTGTCTAGCTGAAATAATATGGTAACTAATTTAATTTAACGTACGGAGGACGGGTCTGAGCAGTTGTGTTGCGATGTGTGGCGGGTACGATGCGCCAAATGTTGTTGTCTCGGGAATTTGGGCGTGGAGAGTCTCCAGGTCAATCTCCCTCTAGCGCAGCATCGTTTGGTCGTGTTGGTCTTGGGTTTAACATTGCATCACCTCGCTCAACTGCCGTCATCCATCCTATTCCTAAGTTTTTTAAGGGAATAGGCTTAATAAACTAGTGCGCTTTACACTTAACGATTGCATCACTGCTTACCATCAGGCGGGATTGCAGTCAAGCACTAGTTTATAACTAATAAAAAAAAAAAAAAAATAATGTTTTGTGTTTTGTAATACTAATTACTTTAGACGCCTATTATTTTATGTAGTCAGGTGTTTTAACTAAACAGATAGTTGTGCTGCTGGGGAGTTTGTTCAGCCACTTCTTGCAAAAGCGTGAAAGGGCAGTGACGAAAGGGCGGAAGTTTTAGGTGACTGTCTTATATTGACGTTCAAAAATTGCTTATTCTCAGCTTAATTTAAATAAATTACTTTTGATTTGATATTCATGTATGTATCCAAGTTTCCATGATGAATACGAAAAATTTAAGTTTCGTGAAAACCAATCATCAAACCAAATTCATAATTATTTAAACGTAATAACATGCGACGTTGTCATATTTCACGTAATGGTGGTTTACATTAGTATTATAATTGGGAGTCTTATCAATTATTTTTTTTAAATTATAAACTTGAAAAGAAAATATTGACTCTTTGTCATATTTATACAGTAGAGTTATACCATTCAAAAGTCATTATATTTATTCATTAACGAAATATTTTAAGAAAAACATTTATAGCTGTCAAACACACCATGGATATGAAAAGAAAGAAGCGGAATCAGGTGTCTTGGACACATCTGCCTAGACTTATCCCAACTAAAACATTAAATGTTAGAGTTGGTTTCCAGTCTAACCGAATACTTATCTGACCTGCTCAAACCAGTTATTTAAAAAAATAATGTTTATTTTAATACAAAAAGCAACAAAATTAATCTTTATTAAAAAAAAAAAAACAATGACTTCTTTAGCGCTTATACACGTTTTTCTTAAAATATTTTATTTATGGATAGATGCACCTTTTATATTTGTATAGCTACATAAAATGTGGTTTCTGTACATAAATTTAAACTCCAATTTATTACGTTTGAAAATATATGCCACCAATCCATCTATTGTGGTCGTCTTAGTAGGTATATTGCGTATACAGTTTGGTGCAGCTACATTCGAAAAGGTCATTAACGTCGACAGGACAATGAATGAATAAATTAAAGTTTTACAAAAAAACTTATTGTTTATTTATAAAAAAGTTATTGTAGACTAGTGTGAATACTGCACGACATAACAGATTGCTCTAATAACTTTTTATTTCTGCCGTGGAATTTAGCGCACATTCAGCTTTTATCCATTTAACTTTTTTTTTCGAAACTGTAATTTAGTATTGCAACTGCGAAATTTCAAAAAATATGTTGATGAAATCCAACAGTCAATAAGTCGATATTAATTATTTTATTTGGTTTCTTCTACCCATCTGCTGGCCTACGGAGCAATGGTATCTTAGTGGAATCAGCCTTTTTTTGTAAGTCGTGAGTCTGATCCCAGGCAGACACTAAAAACTTTGTGTATAAAATTTTATTACCATTGCTCTCAAAACGTTGAAGAAAAACATTAAGAGGAAAATGTCACACCCTGGAACCAAAAATAAAGATAAAGGTACATTTATATGCTCAAACTTGTGTGTACATACAAGAATATAAATGCATCCAGGATAACATAAAAAAATAAATAAGATCAGACATGTTTGCCACCTAGTATGACAAAGTCGCCAACCACCACTCGGTCCGCGTGGTAGACAATGGCGCAATCCCTCTCAACTAGAGGAGGCCTGTGTCTCAACAGTACAATCCGGGCCGATTATAGCAGGAAAGCGTTTCCCTCAAGTTCTCCCGTTAACACTTCTCCCATTCCACCTCGAAACTAAATAAAACAAACGAAGTGCGAGTCGGACTCGCGCACGAAGGGTTCCCATTATCTTTAAAAACGGCAAAAAAAATCACGTTTGTTGTATTGTTGCCCCCTTCAATATTTATTTTAATTTAATTATTTACTTTTAATATTAATACATAACCAAATATTCTGTGAACATTTCAAGCGTCTATCTATTTCCGTTATTAATATAGAACAAAATTAAACGGCAAAAAATCACGTTTGTTGTATGGGAGCCCCTTAAATATATTTTTATATTTTGTATTTGTTGATATAGCGGCAAAAGAAAGGCATAATCTCGGAAAATTTCAACAGTCTAGCTGTTACGGTTCATGAGATACAACCTGGTGACAGACGGACGGACAGACGAACAGCGAAGTCTCATGAATAGGATTCCCCTAATAAAACCCATTCTTAATAAAAACTATTCCTAGCCCGCCAACCGAGATACTTTTGATATGACGGCATATTACTTTAAATTGATATTGATGCCCATTCGTCAGAGAAGAGATTTGCGCGCCTTGACCACGCTTTTCTCCCTTCTTAAATCACCCACTCCTTCTTATCTTGTGATTCACTTCCAATATTTATGTTCTTCACACTCTAAGAATCTGCGTTCTTCTAACAATCCCCTCTTACTCTGTCCTTCACATACGTCTGAGTTTGTTCATTCTTCATTTCACATTCAATCCATTCTTCTATGGAATGCGCTTCCTCTTGATATCAGGATGGCCGCCAGTCGGTTTGCATTTAAGCGGAAATTGCAGAGTTATTTTCGCAACAACTAGCGTAGAGTTATTGCTACACCCCTCTCCCAAATTTTAGTTTTTTTATGTATATATTATAAGTATATATTTTGGTAATAGTATGTATGTATATTTAGCTTATTTAAGTATTTTTTAATAATTATAGGGGCTTTTTTTTTTCTTTACTATTTTCTTTCAAGCTAAAGCACCTACCATCTTATCTCTTCACCATCTGGGGTTGACTGGTAGAGAATGCCTAAGGCATTAAGTCCGCCTCTGTACATGTAAGGTGTGCGAAAGAATAAATAAATAAATATCTCTTAAAATAATATTGTTGTGGTCAAACGACCGTATTAGTATTAATTTTAACATTAAAACGAGATTCAATGGTGTACGACAAGTTGACGAGCCAATTAGTGCCCAATTAGTATTTTCAATGAAATGTTACCTATTTAGTTGAAGGTTGTTAGTTAGAAGTAATTGAAGTAACACACATAGAAGTCCCTTATTAATAATAACGCAGTACTAGTTCAAAGTGGAGTACGTTAGACTTATAAATTTAGATGAATAAATTTATTGAGTCTGTATGTTATGTCAAAATAAGAGTTTTTAGTAAATGGTTATGAATATTCATATTTATTTATACACAATATGTAAAGAAAACCCTGTTCGATCCGTGAAGGTATTGTTAGGGATCGTTAACTGATTCTAATTATACCTACAAAGCCGGGCCAAACTTAAAAAAATCCCCCTAAAAAAAAAATTCGAAAGAGCGAGGTAACTTATTGCATGTGCACTAGGCAACACGTTAGGCATACAGGGGGCAGGGCAGGCGGCACGTGGTCGCATCGCTTGGTCACAAATGGTGTTGTCACTTTTTTTTAAATTACTAAATTTTGGGGAAGTTGTAATTAATTCACAGAAAATTAAGATTATTTAAAAAATTCATTAGTTTTGTTACTATGATGATTATGTAAAATTTCATATTTTATTTGGTCATGTGTTTACCTACTATAACTGATGTTATAAGGAGTAATTTTGTCTAAACTTACTTTTATTTGGAAAAAAATCGGTTATTGCGGGAGAAAATCAAATGTATGAAAATAAATTTGATTTTGACATGCAAACGAAAGTAGTCACGGACATAGCTAGTAGACATAATGGTTTTTGCGTTTTGCAACTTGCAGTTGGGGTGGGTTGAGTCAGTGAAAGGCCTCCTGGTTATTGAGGGTCAAAGTTTTATATTTTTTCTACACATTTCACAACATAACGTGCCTATGTCGAAGTCTTTTGACAAACTGTCATGGTAAGTTTCAACGTGTCAGGCTAACACGTTGGTGGCCATGGAGCAAATCTATATGTGCTCCATGTTTGTGACCATCGGGCACACAGGTCTGTAGTGTCCAAGAAGTTTGTGAAGTATAAAGCTAATAAAATAAATAAATTATTTTGATAAGATCTCATTTAAGCGATTTCCTTCTTTAAAGAACAAAACCATTGAATAAAAGATGCATATAAGTGAATTTTGCGTAAACCAAGAGTAAAACGGCACATAATTTCCCCTAATATTTTCTTATTCAGTTATTCATTAGAAAACTTGGAGCCTTAAATCCGGTAATTCTTGTGCAAAATGAAACTGAATCAGTCTTAATATTTTATATAATATTTTTTCCCGTAAAAGGGACACGTCGAGTCTTTTGTGTTTCATTAAACGTGTGCGATCAAAGAACTTTTCCATTTCTAAACGTTCGCCGAAAATACCATTACAGACATTTTCAATAATTCCGAAACGAAATTAGTTCCGGAGCGTTTCGGCTCCATTCGACGTTCTGCCGACGAATAATGGAATATTAAAAAAAGAAATTTTATCACGCTCAGTTTCTTTTTTGCATTTTTAATTTATCTTCAGTTTGCGTTCTGGACTCTTGGGAATGGAAAACTTTTGAAGTAGTATTTCGTGAACAATTGTAAATATTAATAAAGGAACGGTTGCCTTTTCGCTTAGAGAAAGTGTGTTTTAAAAGTTCGGTTTAATAAAATGCGTGTTATAACGATTGAAGTTTGAGTCGAGGATGTTAGGAAGAAACGATAGGAACTTCCTGCCACTTTCAAGTGACACATTATATTAATTAAACTAAGAAAGCCAAATATATTATCAATATAATAAAGTATGAAACATAGAATGTAATCTCGTAATCTCTGTGTGTCTGTGGATGTGTATTTACTAATTTTCTAACTGAACAGACGGCTGCGCTGCTCCGGAGTTTGCAGCACTAACTCTTCCCCCAGCGAAAGCACTAGGTCCTTGATTGCAATCCCGCCTGATGGTAGGCAGTGATGCAATCGTTGATGGTAAAGGGCGCTAGTTTATTAAGCCTATTCACTTAAAAAACTTAGTGAATAGGAAGGAAGACGGCAATTGAGCGAGGTGATGCAATGTTAACCCAACAGCACGACCAACGATGCTGCGCCAGAGGGAGATTGATCTGGATCCCCTCCACGACCAAACTCCCGACTCAACATCGTTTGGTGCATCGTACCCGGCACACATTGCAACACAACTGCTCAGACCCGTCCTCCGTACGGCTTCACCAGACATCATGCAGGAACATTTTGGGGGATTATCTTATGTAACGTTATTTATTTATTTATTCTTTCGCACATGAATTTAATTGTACGGAGGCGAACTTAACGCCTTAGGCATTCTTTACCAGTCAACCACAGGTGGTGAAGAGATTAGATGGCACATACTTCAGTTGATAAAATTGTAAAAAAAAAAATAAGCTCTTAAAACTATTTAAATAAATAATTAAATAAGCTGTATACACATACATAGTATTACCAAAATATGTGCTTATAATATATACATACAAAACTAAAATTTAGGAGAGAGGTGTTGAAATGACTCTACCCTAATTATTACGAAAATAGCTCTGAAATTGCGTTTAAATTCAAACCGACCGGGCGGCCATCCTGATATCAACTGTGACGTTCGGGAAGTGCTGATTCTCTGCCTAATTTGAATATATGATTAAGATTGATTTAGATTTTTTTTCTTTTATCATCGAAGAGGAACTCTACTCTTTATTGAGTAAAACCTTGAACTTCTACGATATGGAGTCTCCGCTTAAACTCTATGAATCCAAATTTATGTACTTAATTAATGAATTAATTACTTACTTTTTCATTGATAGTGTATGTAGTAGTGTATGTATTATAGTGTATCTCCACGATAAAAATCGTCCAGTAAACAAATAAAGTGTTATCTGACAAACAAATCCATATTCATACAAACTAGGTCTGATATGAGGTATGTTATAAATTATCCCAACATCAGAGGTCACCCCTCGATTCCGCGTCTAAGCTTGACGATCCCATTTCTCTACGATCCCACGGGAATTCAGTAAATTCGTCACAGTGGTTGCTCACGGCAGAAAAGAAACTTTCGCATTTCTAAGACCGCGCGTGGAGGTCGCGTCCGTCATTTTTTCCTTTTATGTTACATACATGTATGTACATAGTTATAACTTATATTTCTTTATTGAGTGTATTTTATGTAGCCAAGTCATTCGGCTTCCTATTTGAAGCGATCCTTTCCGTTCAAAGGTCGGATATATTCGTTCATATGCCAATATTGCTAAGTTCACCTCAGAACCATTTTTTCCAAAGAAATTTTCTCTAGCTTTGTGGTGAAATTCTATTTTTTCCCCTCTGGTATAAATGACAGGTTGTCGGGTGCAATATGCTCCTAGTGGTGGTAAAAGCTCCGTTGCAAGTGGTGTGGCATTCGTTGCACGCGACAAGATCGTGCTATAGGGAAGGAAAAATAGCGGGTAGGACGTGAATTTAGCGCTGAAAAATACTGGCTATGCTTTTTTAATCATAGTGATATTTTTTGGTGCAATAATATTGTGGAAATAATTTTGGTCCTTTGGGACGTATTAACGTGATTAACCATAATTTGAATCTAGGTGACGGAAATATAATACGATATGTTTATAAAATATACTGAATATAATATATATCCTTAATAATCATCTGAAATCGCTAGTCCTTTATCTACTTCATCGGATTAACTCCAATTTATCCAATTTTTTACAAATACCTTTAACCTTTTACTGCTCATATTCCGAGCCGCTTTGATATACCCGAAATATTTCAACACATAAACGTAATTCCCATACATCTGTCCATAATAGTAGTTTTCACGGCAGACTAGCTCCGCACTATGAATAGGTTATTTCGCAAAAGGACAATTTCCCATTTCGTCCGTTGCACGTGCGTGTACGTGCCCTCTATTCTTAACTAGTTGCTCGATTAAATTTAACTTCTGCGGACGTTTTTTGGACTCATACGTGAACAAATTTCTTATTTTGGACGTCTTGGGGCCGTGTTCGCAGGAAGGTGGCGGACAGAAATTCGGGACACGATTAGATTGTTTAGTTACTGTCGCTGTTTGGTGTAAGTTTGGTCACCCATAGCCTTGCCACCTGGGTGTTTTTGTTGTTTTTTCCTTGTTGGTTCATAACGATGCTTAAATAATAATATAATGCATACTAATATTATGAATGCGAAAGTATCTCTGTCTGTCTGTCTGTCCGGCTTTCACGCAAAAACTACTGAACCAATTGTAATGAAATTTAGTACACAGATATTCTAGAGCCCGAGAAAGGACCTAGGCTATATAACATCCCGCTATGACCAATAGGAGCAGAGCAGTAACAAAAAGTGTTGCGAAAACGGGGGTAAACGCGGACGTACATATTGCTCCCATTATTTTAACAGGCGTTTTATATCAACACGCGGACGTAGTCGCGGGCAGCAGCCAGTGAGAAGATAAAACACTTAAGGCAGCGAAAGGAAATGCTATGGAAGCAGACCAACAGTAAATGTCACCCTACTTTACTTGTCTTATATAATAATAAGATATCGTATATATGACAATCTGTACAGTACAGAATTTAATATATCTTCGCAATAATGATCTATCAGACGATGTTCAACTGTCTTCAGAAGCCAAACACGCGTGAAAAAGGACTTTGCCGGTCCATCACCTTACATCATTAAGAAACCCTTTCCTTTTCGGGATTGTTTGGGTCCAGAATCTAAGTGCGACGGGATACGGCTCGGACACGGCCCGGACATAGCCCGTTATTCATTTATGCGGGCGATTACAGCTGTTGTTCTGTTCTTTGGGGTTTAAGGGATTCGGATTTATTTCGGGTCCAATGTGCGCGACATTGAAGGCACTTGGGACAATGTGGAGACATGTGCATAAATTATTAAATGTTTTGTGTGCATTCTTAATGTTTCATCTTCCTCGTGGTGTATCTTGGACTATTTTTACTTTATTTCATGGTATATCCTCTAGCCTGTTTCAATGCTTTCTTTCTTCCTCTTTTATACCGCGTACATCGAGGGACGCGGCGGTGTCTCCGTCGGACTACAATTTGAGTGTCTTCAAGGCTAGAGTGAATAGGCTCTTAATAAACTAGTGCGCTTTACCATCAACGATTGCGTCACTGCTTACCAAGCGGGATTGCGGTCAAGCACTAGTTTGAAATTTATAAAAAAAAATGATTTTGTGGTTTGCTGCATCCTGTGTCTTATTTGTAAGTAGATTTCTGAGCCTGGGACAGACAGTCCAACTAGGTAGGTCCAACTTCGAGAAAGAGGTGTCTCGGCGAATCCAGCTCGGTTGGGCAGCGTTCGGGAAGCTACGCTACATCTTCTCGTCGTCCAAGATACCACAGTGTCTCAAAACTAAAGTCTTTGACCAGTGTGTGTTGCCAGTGATGACTTACGGAACTGAAACGTGGTCGCTCACAATGGGCCACATACGAAGGCTCAGAGTCACACAAAGGGCAATGGAAAGAGCTATGCTAGGAGTTTCTCTGCGTGATCGAATCAGAAATGAAGAGATCCGCAGAAGAACCAAAGTCACCGACATAGCTCTGCGAGTCGCTAAACTTAAGTGGCAGTGGGCAGGGCACATTGCTCGTAGAACCGATGGCCGATGGGGCAGCAAGGTTCTGGAGTGGCGGCCACGTACTGGAAGACGCAGCGTAGGGAGACCCCCAACAAGGTGGACCGATGACCTGGTGAAGGTCGCGGGGAGCCGATGGATGCGGGCAGCACAAGACTGGTCATCGTGGAAAGCCTTGGGGGAGGCCTTTGTCCAGCATTGGAAATCTATAGGCCGAGGGAGGAGATTTCTGAGCATATTTGTCGACAATGTTGTCATCTAATCCATTCATTCATACCTTTTGATGACAAAACACGAATTTTGGAACTGCACTAGGAAACAAAAAACAGAGCAAAATTTCAAGTGGTCGCGGATGACCAATTCTGAAATTCAATGATAAAGTTTTAGTTTTCATCAAGTCGTCACGGGTTTGATCAGATAGATGAAAACTAATTTTGCCTCATTTGATTTTGTAAAATCTAATGTTCTGGACAGGAATCGAAGCGTTGGTTTTGATATAAAAAATAACACTGATTTGTTATAAGGATTAAATTTTTGGAAGTAATAACATTTGAAATCTAAAGAAATATTGATTTGTCAAAAATTCAATGACTTTGTTTTATTTTTTATCAAAATAGTGTTGGAGACTTAACTACTGAGGATTTTTGGTATCTTAATGATAAAGAATTGATTATCGTTACTGTTCATCCCTATATCGTTACCATAGTTTCGGATGTACCTATCCATTTCCACTTGAAATCTTCACCTTGAGTATATTCTTGTGAATCTGTTACGCCGCGCAGCTTTTTATTTAATCAAAGAAACCCTAGCAGTGTAATAAGAAAGGAAGCGGATCTTCCTCTTAATCGCGTGTTTAATCAGTCTTGAATATTACCCAAAAACAATCCTGTTTCTATCACGTTCAATATTTCGCAGTAGTAGCACATTAAATGGCGTAAATTATTGCCTACGGCTTAAATAGATACAGTATTACAATGAGCTATGTAATTATGTGGGACAAAGAGTTTCAGAAGCAAGAGAACAAAGACTGAAGGTATCTTAGGCAGGAGCGAGGGATTATGCCGCCTTGGCACAGTCGAGTCGGTGACGTAGGTTATGTCTGTGAAGACTTTGCAAGGAATCAGATGGTTTACTTAAAAACATTATGTTAATTACAAATTTTACTCAAAGATTTCATGATCAACCTTTTTATCGTCCCACTGCTAGACACAGGTCTCCTCTCATACAGAGAAGGATTGAGCGTAATCACCACGCTTGCTCAATGCGGGTTGGCGATTTCAGATTTCCTCAAGTCCAGGTTTCCTCAAGATGTTTTCCTTCACCTTCAGTCATTGGTGTCCAAGATATACTTAGAAAGTACATATAACTTTAGAAAAGTTACATTGGTACTTGCCAACTGAAAGACATATTTTCTTCAAAATATTTAGTTGATTTAAGGTAATAAAATTTGTTTTTATTTTTATATGTAATTATTATTGATTGGAAAAAGTTACTGGTAAACAAACACTAAACAGATTCACATCGATAATTACTTTTAGAAATTTAGAATTTTTTCATTTACAGGGCGATTACTATTTACTCATTAACTTCATTTTGGGGTCATTAACAATGAATAAGGAAAGTTTTATTAGGTACTAGCGGCTGCCAGCGACTTCGCTCACGTGGAGTTAGTTATGGTCCGCTCCTATTGGTCGCAGCGTAATATTATATAGCCTAAAGCCTTCCTGGATTAATGTACTATCCAACACAAAAAAAAAAAAAATTCAAATCAGACCAGCAGTTCCTGAGATTAGCGGTGTTCAAACAAACAAACTCTTCAGCTTTATATATTAGTATAGATAAGCACTAAAACCCCAGACAAGTGCAACGATCAAAATTTTAACAACAACTGACAACAACTGGTATTTCTAGACAAAAAATCTGAGACTCAACGTGGAATAATTTAAAGATAAAAATATAGCCGTAGACTCCCGCTTAACCCCCCGGGGAACCTAATCCTGAAAAATGAACCGACCTTCATACAAATAAAATCACGTAAGCAATATATTTTCAACGCAAAACTGATACACTGTGCCGCACTGCGTAATTATAATTCAGTCTAAAGGATCCCCAATTAATGGACGTACACATGAGACGCTCAAATTAAAATGTTTAACAACTCGTTAACATCTCGTAACGTGATTATTTTCACGTGTACGAGTCACGTAAGCGCACGCTCACGCCACGCCCGCGCTAAGCTAACGCCACGCATTTCATATTATATTATGTATATATATGAATATACATACATGTAGGAAATATTCACTTGAGACTTACGCTGTGGGTTATAATTCTTTATTTTTTTGATGAGCGTTTCCATGTTACTTTTGGAGGGCTTCTAAATTTGAAATTATGAATAATTTATAAATAATTTCATCTAATCTGAAAGCCGATTCAATTTAATCTGTTGCCCAATTTAATCTTATAGTGGCTACATAAGTAATGATTGGCTATTTTTCTGTGATTACCTAATCACAACAACAAACAGAATTGACATCTGTGTAAAAAAAAATCAATCTTTCAGAACGCCGAGGCTTAGCTTGACTGATACCTACACACATCAAAAGTGTCTAGGGATCAAGCATTTTTATGCGGATTTCTTGAGATTGAGATGTGGCTTTGTAATAAATTTATGATTTTATAAATTTATATGGATCCTTTTTGGTGCATTTCATAATTTGAATCAGGAACTGTGAATCAAATTCGAGTAAAAGATGAAAATCAGCTGTCAATATTTTCCCTATAAAAACATACAACGCATTGAAGACATTATTAGTGCTACTGTTTCCCTACTACTGATTAAAACCAACGTTATTATGGAGCGGCGACGTCATTTAAGCAGGGAAGAAATGCTCAGAGCCGTGGGAATGATAGAAGCTGGTTCCCGGCAACGTACTGTGGCTTTAGCTCTGAATACAAGTCAGAGTGTTATCAGTCGACTTTGGACACGTTACCGAAGCACTGGTACCGTGGCTGAGCGCCATGGAGGACGGTATCGCTGCACCACACGGAGACAAGACCGATACATTCAAATCTTAACTCGAAGAGCTCCAACAATAACCGCCATGATGTTAGCCGTGAGGCTTCATCACTCTTCAGGGAACTTAATTAGCGACCAAACAGTCAGAAACCGCTTGCATGAAGTGAACCTTCATTCCCGAAGACCGCTACGGGTACCACCTATAGCAATGCACAATCGTAGGATTCGATATCAATGGGCTCTTGAACACAGAAATTGGGCAGAAGAACAATGGCGTTTCGTGTGCTTTTTTGATGAGTCTCGTTTTGGTATGAGACCGGATACAAGACGTATACGACACTGGAGAACCCCTGGACGCCAACAGCGATTAAAATCCTGCCAGGAAGTCCATCCTTATAGTGGTGGAACCATCATGGTATGGGCGGGTATTTGGATCGGCGAAGAACTGAGTTGATTTGGATCAGAGGCAACCTCAACGCTCAAATTTATGCTGAAACGATTGTATCAGACGTCATCGTTCCTCTACAAGTGCAAATCGGTCCCTTATTTCAGTTAATGCATGATAATGACGACCGCACACCGCAAGAGTTGTAAGACAGACTCTCGCCGCAGCTAACATCAATGTCCTGCCCTGGCCTGCTCAGTCGCCAGACTTGAACCCGATTGAGCATGCATGGGATATGCTACAGAGAAGAGCTCTGCCGAATATGGAGGGTATCCAGTCGCAAGAAGACCTTTTTTTGTTGTTGCAACGAACATGGGCGGCCATTCCACAGCGTGATTTGGATGAACTCATTTTGAGTATGCCAAACCGATGTTCTTGTGTTGTTAGTGTTCGCGGTAGAAACACGGATTATTAATTGTTTAAGTTACCCAATAAAATTTTAGAGAAAACTGTTATTTCAGTCTTTTTTCGAACTTTTGTGTTAGTGGTTCAAATGTCAAATATCCCTTTATTAGGAAAATGGCAAATTTCTTTATTAATGCAAAGGTGACTTGGTTTATCGTTACTGTGACAAACGAAAACACTTTATTTGATGAATCCTTAAAAAAAATTTTAATTAATATCAATCAGGAGAAAAGTTATTGCAAAAATATATGTTGATCCCTAGACACTTTTGATGTGTGTATTTGTACATTCCATCGGCTTATTCTGTGGTGGGTGATTTCATATATTATTTTTGTGATCATTTACTCGTGAAGCCTCTTCTATATATGCAGCAAATGACCCTGAGTTTAAAATGACTAAGTGTTGGTCCTAGGGTACGGACACTTTATATGTTAAAATTACAATATATATATAAATTTGTGGATTCTAAGCTACCATATTATAAGTATGTGTCCGACTTAGTTCTTGAAAATGACCATGTCACGTTGTTCTGGTATCGATCTATCATTACTGACTGTACTATTGTCGCAAATAAGCCTGATATAGTGGTGATAGATCGATTAGCGCGCCGTACAATCTTTGTCGATGTTACCATTCCACATGACGGGAATCTCGTGAAAGCTGAGAAAGAGAAGCAACTTAGTACACAAGGTTGTTTCAGCTGCTAATGTTATACACAAACCAGGTCTGTTCGTGTGTGGAGTACTGCAGACATTTGGGCTGGTGCTGAATAATGCCACCTGGCAACTTTGGATTTGGTGGAGAGGCTAATTGGCGGCCCTGGTCTGATCCAAAACGGTCTCGAAAGCTTGGATCACAGGTGAAGAGTAGCCAGCCTGTCGGTGTTCTATAGGATGCATTTTGGAGGGTGTGCGCGGGAATTGCATGACTTAATTCCCCCATCTCCGTTCTATAATCGGACGACCCGTCGTACGGCGAGTATGTAGATACTCCCGGGTATCAACAACGTAAGGGTAGCCTTACGTTATTGATACCACTACGATTCGGACGAAGCATTTCACCTCGTCTTTTATACCGCTTACATCGCTGGACTGGAACAATTTGCCAGCGGCAGTGTTTCTTCCGTCTGACTACAATTTAAGTGTCTTCAAGGCTACATAAAATAGGCTCTTAATAAACTAGTGCGCTTTACCATCAACGGTTGCATCACCGCTTATCACCAAGCGGGATAACGGACAAGCAATAATTTATAATATGTAAAAAAGACAGTACTCCTCGATACTGCCTGTATCGTGAGGGGGTTCCTGTCTCTGAAGCCCTAACCATCGGTATCTTGGATCCTGCTTCTGACATCGATGGATCACTACTTTTTTATATTTTTAAATGTTGTTTTTAATTGGAATATTTAAAAATATAATTTAATAAGTATAAATAGAAAAATAAACGTAATAATAATAAAAATAAATGAATTTAAAAAATAATTGAAATGAAAGAAATAAATAAAAAATAATATTTAGAATGTTGTTACAAGAAGTCGATCATTATTAATATTTGATTGTATGTTATTATACTGTACTTAGTTTTAGCAAATAAAAAAATTTGAAGTCATTTTATCAGCCTACGTACAAATGTTCTTGGCTTCATAAAAAGGTATCTCATTAAGACACAGTAGGGTGCAGTAAATAAACACTGATATTGTTAAGTTTAAACATTGTGAAAGTGCGCGAAACAGCAGGTGGTAAGTTTATCGCTTAGCAACAATATGGAAGCTCATTTTTCTCAGTTTACATTCAGTGAGCGGTGCGATATAAAAACAGAAACATTTTAACATTTTTGTCCGTGTTTAAGGGCTGCTGTTTATTCGTCTTTTTTATACCACTATTATGTAAAATATGAAGCTTGTTATAGAGTAAGGCTAATAACTTAAACTTTATTTAACTATTTATAAAATACTTAGCTAGTTAAGCTTAGCTTCAAAATTAACCTTTTATCTTCCCGCTGTTGGGCACAGGTCTCTTCTCATACAGAGAAGGATTGAGCGTAAGCATACGGTTGCTCAGTGCGGGTTGGCGAATTATTATTATTAGTTATAAACTAGTGCTTGACTGCAATCCCGCCTGATGGTAAACAGTGATGCAATCGTTGATGGTAAAGCGCACAAGCTTATTAAGCCTATTCACTCAAAAAAACTGAGTGAATAGGAAGGAAGACGGCAGTTGAGCGAGGTGATGCAATGTTTAACCCAACAACACGACCAACGATGCTGCGCCAGAGGATGATCTGGAGACCCTCCACGACCACACTCCCGACACAACAACATTAGGCACATCGTACCCGGCACACATCGCAACACAACTGCTCAGACCCGTCCTCCGTACGGCTTCACCAGACATCATGCCGGAACACGACGAATCGCTTGGCGGCAAGACTTTGTCTTGTGGGTGGTAACTTATGCCGGCGGCTGATGTTGTTGCCTACCACAGAGAGAATTCAGACTTAAAGTTCAGGTTTCCCCAAGATGATTTCCTTCACCTTGTAATCATTAATTGTTGTCCAAAATATACCTACTTAGAAAGTAAATACTCAGAAAAGTTACATTGGTACTTGTCTGACTTAGCTTAGCTTCATGCTCAATAATTCAAGGTCGCTCGGCGACATATGGAATTACTATGGTTGGAGTATCTCTGAGGGATCAAATTCGACATCATCTACTTTGTGCTATGTTCGGATGCGTACGGCTTGCAACAATGAGTCTCGGATATGTTCCTGGCTGCCATTTGTGGATGTTGGATGTTGATCTTTCACATTATTACGGATCCGTAATCTATACTAACATATAAAGCTGAAGAGTTTGTTTGTTTGGAATTGCAGGTCCGATTAGAAAATAATATTTTTGCGTTGGATAGCCCATTAATCCAGGAAGGTTTTAGGCAATATAACTTCACGCTGCGACCATTAGGAGCAGAGCATATAAAATAAAACATATCGAAACCTACGCGGGTGAAACCGCTAGGCGGAGCTAGTCCGTTATACATATGAGTTCATATAATTGTCTTTTTTACAATGCATAAATATGTGAGCTGTCACGCCCTTTGTACCTGGGGCTTAAGTTTTTACTTATTTACATTTCTGTTTTAATGATATTTTATTTTTATTTTTTTGCTTTGCTGGATTTTGGCGTAGTAGCTGGCATATGCTAAATAATTTCATTGTCGTTGTGTTTTCTTGTGTTTATTATTCTACATATCATCATCATCCCAGCGTTAATCCCAGTCGCATCCGAAGCCTTTTTGGCTTTGGAGTCTGGGGTTCGTCTTACCAGTCCAACTGCTGATATGGCTAAACTTCGACATTTTCTATGAAGCGACTGCCGTCTGACCTCTACAACCCGAAGGCGACATCGAAGCATTGCAGTTAGACAAATTGTAGGACTTTTGAGGGCTCCAACAATCCGTAACGACTGCCACTAGATGTTCGTAGGGCAACCAGGACCAACGGCTTAACGTGCTTTCCGAGGCACGACCAGACCAGTACAAATATTCATATTCATGCATACAAATACTTGCACTGTGCGGGGATCGAACCCGCGCCACCTTGCGCAGCGGCCGCGTCCGCTACCGCTACGCCACGGAGGCTGTCAGCTACTGTTACTTAATTGTTTATTATTCTACATAGTATTGTATAAAGTCGTGTGTGTTCTTTTTTTTAATTACAGGTAGCTGTGCTGCTGGGTAGTTTCCGCCACTTCTTCCCAGCGAAAGCACTTATAGGAAATCGTGAAGGGCAGGCGTTTTGAGGGGACTGTCTTATGTACTCTTGGCGTTCAAAAAGTGCTGATTCTCAGCCCCATCATCAACCTTTTATCATCACATTGCTGGACACAGGTCTCCTCTCATACAGAGAAGGATTGAGCATAATCACCACGCTTGCTCAATGCGGGTTGGCGATTTCAGACTTAAAGTCCAGGTTTCTTCAAGATGTTTTCCTTCACCTTCAGTTATTGGTGTCCCAGATATACTTAGAAAGTACATATAACTTTAGAAAATTTACATAGGTACTTGCCTGACCTGTAATCGAACCGGCACACTCATACTTGAGAGGCTGGTGTTTTAACCACTAGGCCACGACGGCGATTCTCAGCCTAATTTGAATAAATGATTTTTGATTTTGTAACAACTGTCAAATATCAACACAGCTGAAGATCGTCAAAAGCCCGAATGTCTGACCTCTAGTCTTACCAAGGGGTGCCGTATTACCCAGTAACTGGGCTTTGGAAGTCAGATAAGCAGTCGCTTCATGTAAAGGAAGGATCCCTTTACATGACCTCAGCATAGTTGAGAAAGGTTTGGGAGACGATGATGATGGTATTATAATTGTTGATATTTCACTGTGTTACAGTATATCAATAACTCAGTTATTGAAGACGCCCTGTCTTTTTTTTATTAACTATAAACTAGTGCTTGACTGCCATCCCGTCTGATGGTAAGCAGTGATGCAATCGTTGATAGTAAACCGCACTAGTTTTCTAAGAGCCTGTTCACTCTAGCCTTGAAGACACTTAAATTGTAGTCTGACAGAAATACAGCCGCTGGCAAATTGTTCCAGTCCCTCGATATACGCGGTTTAAAAGACGAGACGAGACGCTTCGTCCGGATCGTAGTGGTGTCAACAAAGTAAGGGTGGAAACAAGACAGGTCATCGTCGGTCGTCGGGTGTCTTAGATTAACAATTGAGACCCTGACGGTGTCCACCTATGTTATAGAGGTGACAGTGCAAAACTTGCATTACAAATGGTTGAATTTATCAAAATTGAAAATGCTTAGTTTTTCCTGCCAGATTTTTGATTCAATAAACCCCTTACTGTGCGGGTAGTAGCAGGTTGCGTATACATACAGACGATAAAAATCAAGTGTTCGGTCCGCCGTTCCAAACAAACAATCAAGAATACTTTTATTTTTCTCAAAGGGGCATCATAGAGATTGACGCATGTACTCTGCGACGAATATTTTCACTCTATTTCTTTTTTAAAATGACGCTCTTTATCGCCTTTTATTTGACTCTGCACACTTGGCCAATGAGAAAGATCTGGAAAAGTGGAATATTTTCGCTGTCCCACGCTCTTGTATATGGGTGTAATAATTACTAAAAATTAGTTGAATGTACCGCTAAATATTATTATAATTTCTTTTATACATATAAATGGTATCGGGAACTGCAGGGTAATTGTGTAACAAACTATCAGTAAGTAGCAATGGGTTTCAGTTTAACAGTTCTACAACATTCATTGCGTAGTTTACGTTGTTGGGCAAAGAATTGTTTCCAATTTATGAAACAATGAACTAGCAATATGCTACAAAATGATTAAAATTGGTAGAGATAGCGTGTTACGCAATTAGGGTGCTGCACCCTAATCGGCGAACACACTTCAGGGTGCAGGTTTAAGCTCAGGGCTCTAGAGAGAGGAACTTCTTAGCCATGAGACCCGTGTCCATATGTACTTTCTGAATCAAGCCCTCAATCTAGCTGAAAGAGAGCTTGGTGAGCACGTTGGATTCTAGGAAATCGTAGCATCGTTTGGTCGTTAACATTGCATCACCTCGCTCAACTGCTGTCATCCTTCCTATTCATAACTTTTTTAAGTGAATAGTCTTAATAAACTAGTGTGCTTTACCATCAAAGATTGCATCACTGCTTATCATCAGGCGGGATTGCAGTCAAACACTGGTTTATAATTATTAAAAATATAATATACATATATATTCCCTGAGATGATTGTGTTCGGCAAGACCTTTTACGATCGCATGATCGCATGACTGTGTGTGGTACATTCGATTTAGTCAGCAACGTACGAATCCTACCCATACACAAATACTTATTCTCGTAGGTTAAACAAATTATTACATTTCCTTCATTTTTATTTCTTCTTCTTTCATTGTGCCGGTTATTTATTTGAATCTTTATTAGTAATCTCTATACCGGATGACATTTTTTACTGTCGCCAAAATAAAATGGTATGTTTTTGTGTAAGCGGAACAAAACCCATACAAGAGAATATTTGCAAGTATACGACCGGGTTACGAATTCATTGATAAATTCCGCGCACAGTATTTAGGGTGTGTGGGATTGGAAATTCGATATTCTTTCGTATTTTCTTTAAACATCTGTTTTTATTGTTCTAGTCTGAAAAGTTTATTTAAAATTTTTAGTATATAAATTTATTGCTAAACAAATTTTCTGTTTGCTGTAGAAAGTGAACATAACTATTACGTTTGTTTATTTCTTTTGTGAATATTTGCACTGGTCTGATCGTGCCTCGGAAAGCACGTTAATTAAGCCGTTGGTCCCTGTTGCCATACGAACATCTAATGGCAGTCGTTACGGGTTGTTGGAGCCCTTAAAAGCCCAATAATTGATCTAACTGCAATGCTTCGATATCGCCTTCGGGTTGTGGAGGTCACACAGCAGTCGTTTCACGGAAATATCAAAGTTTAGCCAAAATCAGCACTTAGACTGGTAAAGCTGACCCCAGACTCCAAAACTGAAATAACTTCGGATGCGACTGGGAATAACGTTGAGCTGATGATGATGACATTTGTTTATTTAACAATTTGAAAATTTAGAAGCCTTCAACATATTTAGTTGGGAAAGAGGCAAAGCAGAAGATGATAGATATAAAAGAAAAATGAAATGAGGTAAAGCGAACCATTTTTTTCAAGACGATAAAACACTACATTTATGCTAATGACAAAGCTGAAGAGTCGGTTTGTTTGGACGTGTTCTAGTTTATAGGGCATTATAAGTCGACAACGAAAAAATATTTTTGTAAGTATTTGGTAGCCTAGGCAGTTCTTAGGAAAGCCTTTAGATTTCATTTCATTTCATAATAACAACGAAAAAAGCTTCCAAGCAATTGTATGTCTCACGACATTTCTGTATTTTTTTGTCTCTTCAACTTCTAAATCACGATGGATTTGAGACATCACCATATAACTTCCCACGATACTCCAAACATCCTTGGCCGGAAAGTAAGGCGTGCATTAAGACTTGGAACTGATAAATCCACATTAACAAAGAGCAAAGTTTTCTTGTTCCTTTATAACGTTTTCACACGGAACCCGTTAAATTGAATCAGATAAAAGTTTTGGCTAAACGTTTCGCGTAGTTCACTGTGACGCGGTTTGCGGCTTAACTTATAACTGAGGTCTGCGGTTTGACTGCCACACGTTATGGGACTTTGAAGGGATAATCTGATATAAGTTTGCCATATTGTGGGTTGATTTTATGGAGGTAAACGAAGGAATGTCAAATTGTATTGTCACTTGTATTGAGCTAAAGCTGTGGTGCCATCAAAATCTATATGCGAGCTGTTTAGTTCCACACAAGTATAATATACTCATATGCATGTTATTTTATAACTACCTAAAAATACTAATCGCAAATTCAAAATGACATTTTTCAGTTCCGGAAATTACCTTCTATCTCTATCCCGAAAATCTGCATAACAACCGTACGACAGGTAGTCGAATCGAAAATTACATATTATCAATAACTAATTTGCCTTGGCCCGGAGAGCAAATAACTCTCGGTAAAATTGCGGCCGTCTATTTGGTTTAGGGCTGATTTTCCAACGCCAGATAATTTTATCAGCGGAATAATTTTGAATTTCAGATAGTTCTTCCTTTCTAATACTGTCAGGCGTCAATTAAATTCCGTATATAAAGATATTTGATTTAAAAACAGCTCTATGACTTTATTTTGAGATTCGGTATATGTAGCCTTAAGAGGACCTTTTGATATTCTTTAAAAGTTTCTATACTAGTCTGAACTCGCCAACTAGCAGTGTCCAAAGGTGATCTCTTTTCCTTTCTGCATGAGAAGGGTGGCGTCGACATTCTTTATCACCTGCAGTCATTTTATCCAGACAATCCCTTTTAATTTCATTATTTTTCAGCCGGTGTGACTAGGTTTCAAACTAAGGTACCATTTTTGTACATTTTAGGTACGTTTTCATTTAATGAAATATGCGATATATTCGTATTAAACCTTTGTACTACGTAATATTGGTATGTAACAATTTTTCATACCAACAACAAACATTGACATACCACCACCAGTAGCGTAGTGGTGGTATGTCAATGTTTGTTCACTGAACTGACCTCATTTGCTATTTAAACTGTTACTAAATAAGCAAGTTTATTTATTTACTTTATATAACATAACATAATCAGCCTATAATGTTCACACTCCTGTCCTCTCGGTAAGGGAGACTGGGCCGTAATCTACCACGCCGGCCAAGTTCGGGTTGGTAAATCACACAAATGTCTTCGAAGTTTTTTGACTCTAGGGCATGCCGATTTCCTTACGAATGTCGGCTGCGGGCAGAAGTTAGCACCTACCGTCTGGTAGGTGGTAAGTACTGGAGGGTCTCCAGATCAATCTCCTTCTGCCGCAGCATCGTTGGTCGTGTTGTTGAATTTAACATTGCATCACCTCGCTAACTGACGGCAGTTAGCGAGGTGATGCAATGTTAAATTACTGCCTATTCACTCAGTATTTGAGTGAATAGGGTTCTAATAAACTAACGCGCTTTAGAAAGAAAGAAAGAAAGAAAAATCGTTTATTTGCACTAAACATGACGCAAGCGTTTACAAAAACATAAAAATAAGAAATTGTTGAGGGGAACATGCGTCATATCCACGCAAAACGGCTGTCGCTCAGCATTATGCTGCGACTCTATGCAAAAAACAGAGCCCAGCGCTGGTTTTCAGCGACAGCCGGCGTCGACGTAAACTGCACGACGTAAGCTAAATGACTGCATCATAGCAATGATGCAGTCGTTGATGGTAAGGACCGCAATCTCCCTTGATGGGAAGCATCCCATCAAGGGAGATTGCGGTCAAGCTCTAGTTTATAATTATAAAAAGAGTGGTGATGTACACAAAGTACACAAAGTAGAGCGCCTGATGGGGTTTGATCTCGACCTAAAAACTACAACTTATATGTCACGGTCATTTTCGCTAGACCACCTTTGTTCTCACTTTACATTCATCAACATCATCATCATCTCAGCGTTAATGCCAGTCGCACCCGAAGATTTTTCAGCTTTGGAGTCTTTTTTCTTTACCGCAATCCCGCCTGATGGTAAGCAGTGACGCAATCGTTGATGGTAAAGCGCACTAATTTATTAAGAGCCTATTCACTCTAGCCTTGAAGACACTCAAATTGTAGTCCGACGGAAACACCGCCGCTGGCAAATTGTTCCAGTCGCTCGATGTACGCGGTATATAGGAGAAGGCGAAACGCTTCGTCCTTATCGTAGTGGTGTTAGCAACGTAAGGGTCGAAACTCGCCGTACGACGGGTCGTCCGATGGTGGAACTGAGATGGGGGAATTAAATTAATTATTTAAGTCTAACTGCTGATTTTGGCTATACTTTACATTGTTATCTCTAAACTCATACAGGTTGAGATGTTGCGCCTGTCACTTAATGAACTTTGTGCGTAATGAATGTATCTGCTTAGCCTTTTCCCAACTATAATGGGTCAGTTTCCGGCCTCACCGGACGCTTTCATCAAGGTCAGGTTGGCACCTGTCCTGTGTTCAAAACTCAATTTCTGTGTATCACGGTACCCTTCATTAAGACAGGCTGTCAGACTTGTTGCCTAAAATTTGCGAAAGTCAATGGAAACTAACGATATACCGTGTTGTTATTTAAAAACGAGCCGGCTTTATTTTAATTTATATCTGAAAAAAAAAGCTATTATATAGAAAATTTCATGTATAGTACTTAAAAATATATCGAATTTTAAGAAAATACGCGATATTCATAATATAAATACCAGGAACAAACACAATCTTGCTGTACATCACACTCGTCTCCACAGAGTAGGCAACTCGTTCATGGGTCAATGTATACAGTTTTACAACAAGCTTCCCATGGACGTTCGAAACTTACCCATTAAACGATTTAAGAACCATATAAAGGCCAAACTTTGCAAAAAGGGGTATTATAAAATCACAGATTATTTAGAAGACAAAAAATCTTGGGACTGAGCTGCTCGCTCTGTTAAGCATTGTTATTAAGCAATATGCGTAATTATAAGGTAAATTATTGTAAACATTTTCATTTTAATGTCTGGACTTGAAAAAAGACGATGATCCCTGAGTTTGTTTCGGCTATTTCTTCTCAGAGGTAGTCAGTTAGGAAATGCCGGCTTCATATAGTTAAAAAAATAAAATAAAAAATAAACATGACGTGTAAAAGTGATCAGTGATCCTACTTGCTTAATAAACGATTTCATTTCATGGTTTGAATAGAAAGAAATACCTGCAATCCGCATTTTCTATTGCTTGTAAAAGCCTGCAGTTTGTAAACGTCAGACCTGTATTTGTAAACGCATCCGTGATAGGAATTCAAGTTTCGAAAAATTCCGATAGCAAAATTTGGTGGCAAAGGCTTTTGAAAAAAGGAAGAATTTAACTACAAATAACATGAAACAGGCTTTTATTTTTGTTTCCAGATTTTCGTTCTATTTCTGACTTATTGAAATTATATTCTGATATAAAATCTATTCCAAAAGCTTACCATTAGACGCCAAGGTCGTTTCTAAGGTCCATATAGTGTAACTATGTTATTCTCGAGGTGATGTTAATACAGAGCCGTTTGATTTACGGCCATACTGCGTGCCACATCGAATAGCAATGTGTTGAGTTATCGATCGATAGCTTCCTATCTGCTCGACGAAATCTGTGGGAAAGCCTATGGCAGTAACTTTATGGATATGGACTGACATGATTATATTAGTGACTTGCAATGAAGTTTGACTTTAAGATAACATCACTCATATACTTTTTGAACTGTGTATACAACGTTATTTTTTATTTATGCGAAACCCGAAACATATTGTGTCCAGTATTTTTATGTAAAGAATTGACAGCCTCTGTGGCGTAGCGTTAGCGAACGCGGCCGATGCGCAAGGAGGCGCGGTTTCGATCCCCGCATAGTGCAAATATTTGTATGCATGAATATGAATTTTTGCACTGGTCTGGTCGTGCCTCGTGTAAGGAGTGAGCCATAATCTAAAAAGCGGGCCCAGGGCAAGTTGGTAGAAGTCACATGTCTTTCAAGTTTGTCCTCTACACACATGCTGGTATCTTCACTATATTTCCTTCGCCGTTTTGAGAACAGTGGTGATGAATTAATTTAGACAGAGTATAGCGCCTGATGGCGTTCGAACCTACGACCTACAACTTGTGCCACCACTGCTCTTTATTAATATTTGATTAGTAAATCCACTAGCTCAACTAATGAATTTGTAAATAGACAAAGAGACAAAGCTTAGTAGAAGTTTACTCTTCGATATGTCAAAATCGATAAGACACACTTACGATTCGAGATAGATCGAATCGTAAGTGTACCCAAAGATGTGTATCCCTTGAGCCATCATCATCTCAGCGTTTATCCCAGTCCCATCCGAAGCTTTTGGAGTCTGGAATCCGCTTTTCCAGTCTAACTGCTGATTTTGGCTAAACTTCGATATTTTTCGTGAAGTGACTGCCGTCTGGCCCCCATAACCCGAAGGCGATATCGAAGCATTGAAGTTAGACCAATTGTTGGACTTTTGAGGGCTCCAACCGGGACCAACGGCTTAACGTGCTTTCCGAGGCACGACCAGACCAGTGTAAATATTCATATTCATGCATACAAATATTTTCAGTGCGCAGCGGACGCTTATGAAGGGATGTGTACCCCTTCAGTAAAACCGTAAAAATTATTTCATTCTGCGCGTGTACTATATGACGTTGTATAGTCACTTCTGTTCAAGCCATAACATACCTACGGCAAAAATAATATCTTTATATCATGAATATCTTTTTGTAAATATAAATTAACATTCTTTTTAATTGTCCTCAGCTCCACCAAATCGGCCTACAATAATGGACGCAAAGACAAGGAGTCACACGCGGCTGCTAGAGCCTTACAACGAGGGAGACACCCTGGAACTGGCCTGCGAGTGTTATGGAGGTAAGTCGTATCTGTGGGGTAGTTGCGTTACACACTACAACACTCATTGCGTTATCAATATACTTAACACATTACCTTGAGTAAATATATTTTTGGGACATTTAAGAAGCAATGCTCTGGCACAAGCAAAACTTAAGTTCAGTGCGTATTTTTCTACCTGTTTCATTTAGGTAAGAATTGCGTATATAAGTAAAATAGTTAGGTCCTTAAGTAAGAACTTGTAATTGCGTTTCTTCTATGTATATAACTTTGGACTAACTTTCGAATCTATTAACTGTAAGTTTTCTGTCCTTACGGTCTGGTGGACCTGTGTAGTGAGAACGAGAGAATGTTAAACTCTTTAACGAACAATCTAACACCTGATTGTAATCATGGTCCATCGGGCTGTTCACGGTCAGCTGTCTCTAATGAGTCTGCACCATCAGTGACTCATACTGTGGAGTTGTTTGACAGTTTCAGCAGTACTTCCCTCGCCACACCAAACACAGAAGAATTAATAATAACAAATAAATTGTTAAACGATAGAAATAAAATATTGATGTACTGCGATGAAATGGGTAAAAATATGGGTCATACACTACAACACCATTTAAATGACCAAGTAATTAATGATTGTATGCCTGAAGCATCTTACAGTAAAATTATAGAAAAAGTTATAAGTGGTAATTACAGTCCATCCACAACCATTGTTATTTTGATTGGGAGAAGGGGAAATGAAAAAAAAAAAAAAATTAAGAAATATTTTGAAAGTCTAGCCTCCTTAAATGTAAATAAAATAGTTTTGTTTGCCTTTCCTTATGGCAATGGCCTGTCACAGACGGAAAACAAAATTAGATATAGATGTAATATGACATTACAAACTATGACTTTATATAATGAAAAATTTGAATTTATTGACTCTAATGTACTTATTAGTCAAAATTATTTTATGACCAAAGATAACTATTATCTTTGTAATTTTTATAAAGGACAGGTAGCAGAATCGCTATCATACTATTTATATAAGTCAGCCAAGTGTTTGGCTAACTATACTGCTTCTATTGAGCAGTTAAGTAATACACTTAGTGGTAATGAGCAGAGCTTGGAATATGTTCCAAGCTATTTAAATTACAACTTGAGACAATAGAGTCAACCTCTAGCACTATTTTAAATACCAAGATAGACTTGTACCCATTATCAAGGGACATTGAGACAACAGAGTTAAACTCTAGCATAACCGTAAACCAAGATATAATAATATCACACCCATCAAATAATTTTCAAAATAAAATGAATAATAATATCCTTAAAATTGTTCATCAAAATATACAGGGTGTGATAAATAAACAATTAGAATTGGAGTTGTTCATGAACTGTAATTACATTGATATTGTTTGTCTTACTGAACATTGGTTAAAAGCCCATCAGTTCATGTTCAGCTTTAATAACCATCAGATTGCTAGCTCGTTCAGCAGAGTGAATATGATAAGGGGTGGCTCCCTAATAATTGTTCGTAACAATTTCAAATTTAAAGAAAGGACTGATATCGTAAGCCTCTCTGTTGAGCGGGTTATTGAAATTGCTTGCATCGAGCTTGAGCGGTTCATTGTAATAAGTGTCTACAGGCCCCCATGTGCTTCCTATGATATTTTTGAGAAATATATGGAGGAAGTTTTATTAAAGACTTGTCACAGTAACAAAACAGTTGTTGTTTGTGGAGACTTCAACATTAATGTTCTAGAGAAATCAGCTACAGTTAATAAATTTATGTCATTATTTAAGTCTTATAACTTGTACGCAAGATTCTTTGAGCCGACTAGAATAACTGCCACGAGTGCCACCTGTTTAGACAACATCTTTACTAACTCAAGACCTTCTGACCATTTAATTATAAACGAGTTAGACTCTGATCACTGTGGCCAGTTAGTTACTTTTACTCAGAAAAGTGAAGTCAGAGCTCAAAGAAAACTTGTGAGTTTTGTTCCTATAAATGAAAATCGTTTAGGACAATTTAAAAATAATTTAATTGAAAAGCTACCGGACTTGCCTTATCACGCCAATCCGGATCATGCGTATAGTGTACTATTTAACCTAATTAATTGTGAATTTATGAAAGTTTTCACAAAAAAAACATTGCCTGTTAGCGACCGTATCATATTTAGTGACTGGGCAACCCCAGGTATTTATAAAAGCAGGGAAAAAAATGTATGAATTGTATCAGGAAAAAACATTTAACCATGATGAAGCTTTTCAAGAATTTGTTAAAAATTATTCAAACACTTTTAAAAGAGCCTGTTCCTCGGCAAAAGCCATACACATTAAAAATAAAATAAAATCTTCTGGCAATAAAATCAGAACAACTTGGGGAATTATAAATTCTGAAACTGGAAGAACCAAAGTACAAAATCGCGATTTCCATCTTAAAATTAACGATGAAGATATAAAGGCGGACTTGGAGGTAGCAACTGAGTTTGAGAATTTTTTTACTAGTATTCCAATAATGACAACAAAAACTTTGTCTTCTTCCTCCACTTCTGCTTATGCCATACTAAAAGAATGTGTTCCAGATTGTGACAATCACTTTGAATTTGCATTTGTGACCAGTAAAGACATTATAGAATCTTTTAAGGATCTTGATGTAAAAAAAACTGCCGATCATTGGGGTTTGTCAGTATACACTGTAGCTTCAATAATAGATGTTATCGCACCTTTCTTAGCAATTGTTTTTAATTCTTGTGTCACATCTGGCGTATTTCCTGATTTGATGAAACTAAGCAAAGTAATTCCACTGTTCAAATCTGGTAGTACAACTGATCCCACGAATTTTCGGCCAATATCGATATTACCAACTTTGAGCAAAATTTTTGAAAAATTAATTTTGAAACAGTTGTTGAGGCACTTTAACTTACACAATTTATTGCACGTGAAACAATTTGGTTTTACAAAGGGTCGTTCAACTACGGATGCGGGCGTGGCGTTGCTAAAGAACATATTTGGGGCCTGGGAGGAATCGCAAGATGCTCTTGGTATTTTTTGTGATTTGTCCAAGGCCTTTGATTGCGTACATCATGATACTCTTATCAGGAAATTGTACCATTATGGTTTGAGGGACAGAGCTCTCGACCTTCTGACTTCTTATCTGAATAATCGAATTCAGAGGGTTGATGTTAATGGCAAGAGATCTGCAGGATCTGTGGTCACCATGGGCGTTCCGCAGGGCTCAATTCTAGGTCCATTCTTGTTTTTAATTTATATTAATGACTTACCTCATCACGTGAGGGATAATCACAACATAGTATTGTTCGCGGATGACACTTCTCTTATTTTTAAAGTCAAGTGTCAGCTAACAAATTTTGACGAAGTTAACAATGCACTCTCTAAAGTTGTCCATTGGTTTAATGTAAATAACCTCCTTTTAAATGAAAAAAAAAACTAAACTCATTAAATTTTCTACGCCAAATGTCAGGCAGCTAAGTACCAATGTTCAACTGAATGGAGTAGAGTTGATCCCTGTCGAGTCGACAGTTTTTCTTGGATTAACTATTGACGCCAAGTTACAATGGGGTCCTCACATTGAGAAGCTGTCGGGTAGACTCAGTTCTGCCGCCTTTGCTGTTAAGAAGATTAGACAGATAGCTGATGTGGATACAGCCAGAATTGTTTATTTTAGTTATTTTCATAGTCTTATGACTTATGGGATTCTTCTCTGGGGAACTTGTGCGGACATCAATACCATCTTTGTTTTACAGAAGAGGGCTGTTCGAGCCATTTACAACCTTGGTCCTAGAGAATCTCTTAGAGAAAAGTTCAAAGAGGTGAACATTCTGACTGTAGCTTCACAATATATATTTGAAAATCTTATGTATGTTCATAAAAATATCTCGAATTTTAAGAAAATAAGCGATATTCATAATATAAATACCAGGAACAAACACAATCTTGCTGTACATCACACTCGTCTCCACAGAGTAGGCAACTCGTTCATGGGTCAATGTATACACTTTTACAACAAGCTTCCCATGGATGTTCGAAACTTACCAATTAAACGATTTAAGAACCATATAAAGGCCAAACTTTGCAAAAAGGGGTATTATAAAATCACAGATTATTTAGAAGACAAAAAGCTTGGGACTGAGCTGCTCGCTCTGTTAAGCATTGTTAATTGTTATTAAGCAATATGCGTAATTATAAGGTAAATTATTGTAAACATTTTCATTTTTAATGTCTGGACTTGAAAAAAGACGATGATCCTTGAGTTTGTTTCGGCTATTTCTTCTCAGAGGTAGTCAGTTAGGAAATGCCGGCTTCATCTAGTTAAAAAAATAAACATGACGTGTAAAAGTGATCAGTGATCCTACTTGCTTAATAAACGATTTCATTTCATTTCATTTCATTTCATTTCATTTCATTTCTTAAAATTAATTAAAGTTTTCATAACATTATCAACAGCGCTAACTCTAAAGTTACACACGTGCACATTACTACTTGTCAAGTAGTAAAGTGCACGCCGTGCATAGTAACCTCACTATATATTCAATTAAATACACATACAATATTTGGATCGAAAAATCACTACATAGTATAAAACAAAGTCGCTTTCTCTTTCCCTCTGTTTCTATGTATCATTAAATATGTAAAACTACGCAACGGTTATGATGAGGTTTTTTAATAGATGTAGGTAGTGACAGATGAAAGAAAAAGGTTTATATGTATAATAACATACATCAAATAGCCGAGAAATACTATTATTTTTGAAAAGGTTTATATTTATAATAACATTCATCAAATAGCCGAGAAATACTATTATTTTTGAAAAGGTTTATATGTATGATAACATCCATCAAATAGCTGAGAAATACTATTATTTTTGAAAAGGTTTATATGTATAATAACATCCATCAAATAGCCGAAAAATACTATTATTTTTGAAAAGGTTTGTATGTATAATAACATACATCAAATAGCCGAGAAATACTATTATTTTTGAAAAGGTTTATATTTATAATAACATCCATCAAATAGCCGAGAAATACTATTATATTTGACGTTTCTAATGTGATGTCGTAAATAATTACAATTTTTCCGCTTTTGCAATGAAACGCAGGCTGAAGCCTACTAGATTTATCAAAATAATGTACTAAATATTGTATAAATTGAAAAGGCCTAGCACAGAAAAGTCCGCGATTGTATATGTCTCTTATGGATACCCCACAACAACATTTTTTTGTCATTTACTTTTTACGACAAATATTGGCTAATTTTTGAAGCGATTTTAACCAATACGGCATTAATCCTTATACAATTTAATTTTTAATAATAATTTAATTAAATAACATTTTGATTTAATACAGATCCATCGTCCTTTACAACATATGATTTAAATGAATATTTTCGAAGATGTTACAGATTTAAAAATTGCGGGGCGTCGCGTTTGCGACGGTGCTGACCGGCCCGGGCAGAGTGGGGCAGCGGGCCGCTTTGTTTTTTATACAACATTCACAGTTTTTAGTATCAGCATTGCACCCGTGTGACGCCGGGGCGGGTCGCTAGTAATTAAATATTGTAATGGTAGATATTGTTAGAAGCAACAGCAGTAACAGCAAGCTTTTTCAAAGACCAGTAGGTAGTCACAACAATCACGGATTCAGTGGAGTTTTTAAGAGCCAGATAGACTCCGGTTACTCACCGAGACTCTTCCATGCCTCCGAAGGCACGTTGTTGATCTCAGCTATCATTCGTAGATCTTTGGCAGTGATTACGGGTTGTTATAAACCTGAAAATCTAACAACCAGTTAATGTATTACTCAGCTTTTTATTGCCATTAGGTTGTAGAGGTCAGATAGACAGGAGACCGACCTTAATACAGTTAATAAAGGGCGATGTGGATAAAGAAAGACTGCGTGCTTGACTACAATCCCGCCTGATGGTAAGCAGTAATGCAATCGTTGATGGTAAAGCGCGCTAGTTATTAAGCCTTAAGCACTTAAAAAAACTTAGTGAATAGGAAGGAAGACGGCAGTTGAGCGAGGTGATGCAATGTTAAACCCAACAGCACGACCAACGATGATGCGCCAGAGGGAGACTGATCTGGAGACCCTCTACGACCAAACTCCCGACACAACCAAATTTGGTGCATCGGGCACACCTCACAACACAACTGCTGAGACCCGTCCTCCATACGGCTTCACCAGACATCATGCCGGAACACGACGAATGGCTTGGCGGCAAGATATTGTCTGATGGGTGGTGACTTCTGCCGGCAGCCGATGTTATGGCCTACCACTGAGACAACCAACAACACAACCATTGTCAAAACCTTGCCAAAAATGTATATAGATATTTTAGCAGATTGAGGCTGAGATCTGAAAGCCAACTATCGTAATACGTTCATAATCTAGTAGCAGAATCATTTCGGAAACAGATAAATGTCAAAAATATGTCGAAATGCAGACAAATTAGAGGTAATTTTTTTAAATATTGTTAAATACTCGGCGGAGAGAGTAGTATTATTGTACTTATGTCATCATCATACACGGTGGAGAGGCTATACAATATGTAATGAAAACCCTGTCCGACCCATCAGGATAATAAAGGTTAGGTAAACACATGACCAAATATAATATAAAATTTTACATAGTCATCATAGTAACAATACTAATAAATTTTGAAACTACCTTTTTTCCCGCGAATTAATTCCAGCTTCTACGAAATTTGGTAATTTTTATAAAAGTGACAACACCATTTTGACGGTATTATTATAAGAGATGCGACCACGTGCCGCGTGCCCTGCCTCCGTCGCCCGCGGAAGGGTTGCCTACCGCACATGTATTAAGTTACCTCTTTGTGCGAAATAATATTTTCTTTTTAGGTTATTATTTTTTAAGCTTAGCCCGGTTTCGTATCCATTAGTAGAATCAGTTATCGATACCTAACAATACCTTCACGGATCGGACAGGGTTTTCTTTACATATTGTATAAGCTTTAAGGTTAAGCATACCCATTAAAGTCCAAAGCTGGATTAAGATCTCTCTAAAAAACCGTTTTCCCTATAACAAAGAGCTTGTACCGTAATACTGAGTGTGTTCAACCAGTTTTTGTGGCTAGAATTTCCCGCATTTATTGGTGGATATTTCGCTTCTATTTTTTCCTATTGTGAGCTGCGCGGAAATTAGTGCTCGCCACTTGTGTAGCAATTTGTTGTATAAACTTAGTTTTTTAGTGCACAAAGTGTGAAGAAAATATTAAACTTAATAATTGTGAGCACTGGAAGCGTATTGGAAGAAAAAAGCGCTATAGCAAACTTTTATATAAATTAGGATTACTGTAAGACTGATTCTTTTTACATTTATATGATTAGACTAGAACATTTTATCAATGTTTTTCTAGTAATAAAAGAAACAACGCATTTAAATTGACTGTTAATAATCGTCTTCGAGTCTACTATGCAAATGAATAAAATTATCAATTTTCTGAAACGCCTTGATGATCGTGAATAATTCATTGAATTCCAATGTTCACCTTGTAATCTAATCATATCTAATTAATCAAATTCTTGAACATGAAAGGCTTACCTTTGGATTAGTGATCCTAGTTATAAGCTAATAATATTAATTGTAGATTCAATCTTGATTTCATTAAGATTGATTAAACTATATTAAAAGGTCAGGGTGACAGATAGGCTTCAGCGAAGCACCGCCGTGTCTTTGTAGCGGCGACGATCTCTCGCTAAATATAGTTACAGAATCTCATTAGTAGGTATCAGATCTCTCGCTAGATATGTTTACTCGGTGGTAGGCCATAACATCGGCTGCCGGCAGAAGTTACCACCCACCAGACAAAGGCTTGCCGCCAAGCGATTCGTTGTGTTTCGGTATGATGTCTGGTGAAGCCGTATGCAGTTGTGTTGTGATGTGTACCTGATGCACCAAATTTGGTTGTGTCGAGAGTTTAGTCGTGGAGGATCAATCTCCCTCTGGCTCACCATCGTTGGTCGTATTGTTGGGTTTAACATTGCATTACCACGTTCAACTGCCGTCTTTCTTCCTATTCACTAAGTTTTTTGAGTGAATAGGCTTCATAAACTAGCGCGCTTTATCAGTAACGATTTCATCACTGCTTACCATCAAGCGGGATTATGGCCAAGCACTAGTCTATAATTATTTAAAACAACATTGTAGTCATCTGTATTGCAATTCTGTAACTATCTTACTGAAAACTTAGGTGAAATCTCAGAACTGTCTTTCTAACTAATTCTAGGGTTGACACTATTGACTTCTCATTTTATGCGTTCTTCACCATACTTTACCGGTGAGATTTTATGCGTTCTTCACCATACTTTACCGGTGAGATTTTATGCGTTCTTCACCATACTTTACCGGTGAGATTTTATGCGTTCTCCACCATACTTTACCGGTGAGATTTTATGCGTTCTTCACCATACTTTACCGGTGAGATTTTATGCGTTCTTCACCATACTTTACCGGTGAGATTTTATGCGTTCTTCAACATACTTTACCGGTGAGATTTTTTTAGATGATTTACCACCCAAACTAAGAGGTGATAACATCAGTGTTAACACATTCAGTGCCACCGAGTCACCCGGAGAGTTTACGTGGACTCTCCGGGCGAGTCGGTGGCACTGAATGTGTTAATTCATAATTATTGCAGTCATTAGAAAACAAAAATAAGCTACAGTGTGTCGTCTGAATGAATGATTGGAAGACAGGAGAGGCTCGTGGTTAAATGGTGTTACCATGCCGCAATGGGTCAATCGAAGGTCAAGCTACGTTTTGTTGCGTTCAGTTGTTAGATGGGAAAACATCATTTTCCTTTTTTAATTTCATTTGACATGTAATTTATATTTATTTTAATTGACAGTGTGTATTTATAATATGTAGAATGAGATCGTCTCTTGTTATTGGATATTCATTAATTTTTGCTTTTGTTTGCATGCCTTAGTTAAGGTAGTCAGTATAAGGATCTTCTAAAAACGTAATATCTGTACTTTGTTCCTACTTTCTACGCAAATGAAGAACTATTCTATTCTATAAAAAATAATAATGTATTACTACTGTGCTATACTATAAAGTAATAAAGATAAAAGTTTCTATTGCGTCAAAAAAGTCAATAGATAATATCACATCACGCATGCCCCGAATGGGTAGAAAAAGTTGTTAACTCATTACGTCAGTGGTAGGAAAGCATGTAATCAATAAAGTAATTAATAGATTTCCGAGGTCTCAAATTTCCAATAATCAATGGATCACAACAGTGGCCAGCGCTCACGTTGTTTTCATGTGTAATTGGTTATATCCATTATTATTATTAGTGTTAATCAGAAAGACGTGTTAGTTGTTGATATAATACTTATATTATTGTACCAGAATGATTTGTTAAGACATACATATTATTGTACTGAGCTGAGGGGAAACCTTCAGCCGTCTAACAACTGAAACCTACCCCTACATTTATTTCAAATAAAAAATCTAAATCTGAATCTTCAAGTTTAATTAACCTAAGTATCATAGTGATAATGTTAACTGAACTGATGGGCTGATCTGTATTTGAAAACCGCGCTCTGGAAAGAATTAACAAGCTTTTTGAGAAATGTTTTGAAATATGGACAGTGATGACTATGCAGTGGAACAGAACACGCTATTCAAATTGATAACAGTGCTAGCTCGATTGATAAAACAATTAAAAGATACCGAAACCATCCATGTTTTCCACTGCTATGCATTTGATAGATTTCCCTCATAGTTCTGCTATACCGCTCACGTTATTTTGTAGTATTCGTGATTTTTTTAGATTTCCCACAATGTTCAACCATTGTCGTTATATAAAAATTTTTGAAATGTTTTGGTACTTATTTCCAATTCTGAATATATGTTTTTTGATGAAGTAATTAAGAATGACTTCATATCATAAAGCCTTATTCGTTGTTTACTGACCGGTCGGTAATTTTTCCAAACTAATATACTGAAATAAATGGCATAATTTGAGATGTGATGTCATGTTTATGTGCAATATATACAAGGCTATCTTTTAATTTTGGTTGTGATTTACATTGTTGTAGAGGCTTTCGGGCAAGCATATTCAAAGAATATGAAATAGTATATGAAAAGTTTATAGCTGAGTAGCGTTTAAGGAGTAGCCACCGAAAATAAAGTTGAAAAGTTCCAGATAGAACAGAAGATAAATCTCAGATTTCAAAAAAGGCCATCAATAAAGTGAGTGTTAAGTCCCTTGATATTTATATAATCGTCTATGGCTTGTATGCCCGTGTGGTACCGGGCTTAGAATAAATAAATAAATAAGTATATACGGACAAATCACACAGATTGAGCTAGCTCCAAACTAAGCTCGAGACTTGTGTTATGGGATACTAACTCAACAATACTATATTTATAATAGATACATATATATGCGTTTCGCTTCTTCTTTTATACCGCGTACATTGAGGGACTGGAATAATTTGCCGGCGGCGGTGTTTCCGTCACACTACAATTTGAGTGTCTTCAAGGCTAGAGTGAATAGGCTCTTAATAAACTAGCGCGCTTTACCATCAACGATCGCATCACTGCTTACCACCAGGCGAGATTACAGTCAAGCACTAGTTATTATTTAAAAAAAAAAAACATACAAGACCCAGGCCAATCAGGAAAAGATCGTTTTCCATCATGACCTGGCTGGGGTTCGAACCCGGGGCCCCCACGTCGCAGGCACGCGTGTTGACCGCTGCGCCACGGAGGATGACCCCCGAATAGTACCAACCCATATCTTCCCGTGGGTGTCGTAAGAGGTGACTACGGGAACTCTCACCAGGGAAACGGGACACAGCGCTTCTCCTGTGGAATATCAAATTACTGCGATTCCCAACCCGCCCGCCCAGCGTGGGGATTATGCAACCCCCCAAAAAGCAATGAAATCCTCGAGGGAGGCCTTTGCCCAGCAGTGAACCTCTATAAGCTGAAGCAGAAGAACAAGATATGGCTTGTATGATTTTAATGAACATCTAATACGCCTAAATAGATACGACCTTGGGATGATTACAAAATGATAGGTTTTGAAACCAAAAACCATAAGACACGGTTCTCAAACCTCTGACCCACCACGACAGCTCCAAATTTAATGTTCCCAAGCAAGCATCAGTCATTACATTTTCCTCAATTTTCAGAAGTAGGTCAACTAATCATTTTACTGTTCGGGTGAGGAAAAAAATCTAATCCACCCCTCCCCCGGTATTGTAGAGATTTTTGTGTATCTGCCAAATAATCATGGCGCGTTGATGTGCTGGCATTGTGCATTTCGCAATCTGATAAATAGGGGTTGCTTATAAATTATTTGGGAAATATTGTTATGTATTGCTTGGCTGGCGTTTCGAAGGTTTTTCGGTAAGAAATATGTGAAAGGATTAGAAAAATGTGGGTTAGCATGAAAGAAGTGATTAACGGACCGTATCTCATAGTTATTATCATTCAAAACACTGTCATCACTTTTGTTGTTAGCGCTTGCTGACCACTTGCCCCCAGTAGTTTAAAAATAGCTGCTCCAAACGCTGTTTCATCATCAACCTTTTTATCGTCCCACTGGTGGGCACAGGTCTCCTCTCATATAGGGAAGGATTGAGCGTAATCACCACGCTTGCTCAATACAGGTTGGCGATTTCAGACTTAAAGTCCAGGGTTCCTCAAAATGTTTTCCTTCCCCTTATAATCAGTCATTGTTGTCCGAGAAAACTTAAAAAAGTTAACGTTCAGTGGCATACAACAAAACTGAAGGAACAAATGACTCCAGAAATCAAAGTATTTTAATTCTCATAAGCCTTTTGGTGCCGACCATAGGCGATTATGAAACATCAAATGCTAGGTCCATGGGTCCAATTGTTCATGTCATATAGGAAGTAGGAATATAGGAAGAATGAAGAAGAGCTAGTATAAAATTCCACGGTTGCTTTTAAAGAAATTATTGGCCTTAACCATGATTTTAAATTTACAGTGTTATTGAGTGTAAATAAAGAATGAAAATGTAACAAACAATTAAAATACAATAATCAGGAAGTCCTACATGAGGCTAAAAGACTAATGTCGGCCTATCAACAAGTTCCAGATTCTTAATAAAATATATGTCGTGGATCGTCAATGTCAGTTTAACAAAATTAGCTCATTTGAGTTACATAGTAGTGGGGCAAACGCAGTTACGTTATTTTGAACGTTACGTGGACAGAGTCGTTTTGGAAAGTGGGGACTGTCGAACGGTCAGTTTGCATTGAGGCCCGGACCAAGGCGAGGCAAGGCCTCCAGGGCGAAACTGTAGGTTTGCCTATTTAAATTGTTACTGTCAAGATTGGAGGCTATATTTACACTTCGTGCTTTAATTCAAAACTCACCTACCAAATAGAGCCCTTACCACCACACCAAGATGGCGAGGACCCTATCGCTCCGAAGCGCCGTCGCCGAATCCGTCATATAAAATGGTCTACAAGGGCTTCAACGGTCACACAATTATAAAGTACAAAAGAATCTATAAAATATTAAAATCAATAACTACTGGAAAATGAATTATAGGTATATAACAACTAATTAATAAAAAGATTGACAACTAAACATTCATTGTTTGTTTAGAATATGGTATGCCACGGGTAATTAAGCCACATCCTGTAAAGGATTATTCAAAAAATTCTTCATAATTAAAAGAATTTATAAAGATAACAAGACTCAGTTATGAATACTTAAATCCTCCAAATGACGATGCCTCTAGAGGTCTGTCAGATATAAAAGTATCAAACAGCCTGACGAGATGCGACGTTCGCAATGCCAAAACATTTTATCTTATTTTTTGTCACTCTAATAACTTTTGGTGTCTACTTTAAATCTCTTAAGTAGCTCTCTCATTAGGGACGAAATGTTCAGCCTCTTCATTTGGAGAGTTCTTTTTATTTATCCTGACAGTTAAATAATTTATTTAGTGGCAGCAACACCTTGTATTTCTCAATATTTTATATCTATAAATATTTACTGTCAATTCGAACTTTAAGACACGCGTGAGAAGGGTACAGGTATTACAGGTGAATAAAATAAAATTAGTTTATTTCATATCACGTTGGCTTACATTGCATTTCAAGGAATCTCCATTTAGGCAAAGACATGCTTGCAGGCTTCAAGCTCCGGCGGTTTTCCCTAAAAATTTTAAAATTGGTATGCAACAAAAAGAGAAATGAAAGAGAACAAAACAATGTGATTAACAATATGAGTATGTAAGTGTGTGTGTGTCAGTGTGTGAGTGTTTGTATGCATGTGTCTGAAAGAGAGAGAAATAAATAAACAAATGTCATTCGTTTATTTAATCACACTCTATTAGGTCAATCGTTGCAAAAGTAATTCTGTATCATCATAATTTACATTGTGCAGGCAGATATTGCCTTTTTAGGGCTCCGTCGTAAGCTAGGAACCCTTTTAGTTTCGCCAAGTCTGTCTGTCTGTTTGTCCGTCCGCGGATAATCTCAGCGACCGTTAGCACTAGAAACCTGAAATTTGGTATCAATGTGTACCTAAATTAATCACGCTGGCAAAGTGGTAAAATAAAATGTTTTATCATTGGGGGAGTGCTAAGACTTGAGTTTTTCGCTTTGTGAAAACATTATGTTAATTTGTTAACACGTGTTAATTATGTTGCCAAGTATCGAGTTTAGGCTCGCTCAGGGTAGCAATGCTATCCATACTAATATTATAAATGCGAAAGTAACTCTGTCTGTCTGTCTGTCTGTCTCTCTGTCTGTCTCTCTGTCTGTCGGTCTGTCTGTCTGTCTGTCTGTCTGTCTGTCTGTTTGTTACGCTTTCCCGCTTAAACCTCTCAACCGATTTTGATGAAATTTGGCACAGATAATCTTTAGACCCTGAGAAAGAACATATGCTACCTTTTATCCCGGAAAAAATTGATGTTCCCGAGGGAAATCTAAAAAGCGCGATATAACCGAACTCCACGCGGGCGACGCCGCGGGCGCAAAGCTAGTGTTACTATATGTCGATATTGTGTGGTAAGGAACCGAACTGACGACCACACCGACAACATGTATTTTGACAGTTTAACATTAACACACACTTAAACATTTTTTATGAGCTGAAGAGTATCACTTCACTAGCTTACTGTTTTTATTTAATCTTTACTTCTGGTTGCCATTTGTTACTTTGTCCCATTTCCTATAGAGAATCATTTTTGGTGACTTAAATAGCTTAACAAATGAAATAGATAATTGCTCTGTCTCAAAAGTATCAGTTTGTGATCTTGAAGACTGTCATGGGGTGATATCTTTTTCGCCTGACAAACGTCTGACCATACTTACGCAAAATATCTGTAGCGTTAATTGTAACCTCCCTGGACTTATATTGTTACTGGATAGGTTAAAAATGAATTGTGACATAATAGTCCTCACGGAATGTTGGTTATTAAAAACTAATGTTATTCCTAATCTATCAGGATTCCAATCGTACTCTACTTTAAAAAATTTAAAGCAAAATGATGGAGTAATTGTTTATTACAAAGAACATATTGATTTAGTGTTTGAGGAATCATTCTTTCAAGAAGGAAACTGCCTTATAACTCGATTTGGCAAGCAGTTGACGATCGTACGACGACGTTTTTGTATGAGGGAGAGCGGTATATAGAAATACCGCTCTCCCTCATACAAAAACGTTGATCCCTTTCTTGACTCATTACATGAGACTCTTTTAAAAGTAGAAGGATGCAAAAACTTGATGTTACTGGGTGACATTAATATTCCCATCAACAATTCTAAAATTGATTTAACTGGAGAGAAGTATTTGACTCTTACTGCGTCTCACGGGTTACTACCTGCCCACACAGAAATTACTCGCAGTGCGATTGGAACATGTTTGGACCATATATTACTAAGAAGTACCTACTGCTCACATACTTTGATTCCTACTACTACTTTAACGGATCATTACCCTGTGATAGTATGTTTAGATCTTAATTTACCTCAAGCCCTTATTAACAGTACTTATACTGTAACCAATGAGGAAACCTTAACACAGGACATCCTAAAAATCGATCTAACTCCGATATTCCAGTCTAATGATCCTGAATTCTCTATCAACTACCTAACCAGCTCAATACAGGCCGCAACAAATAATAACACCGTTGTTGTCAAAATATCAAGGCGTAAAAGGATCATCAAATCTTGGGTAACTCCAGGGTTATTGAGGTGTATGAGAACTAGAGACAGACTACACTATGAATTGAAGTCCTCACCAGATAATGAAACTCTAAGGGTTATCTATATGCGATATCGGAATTTCTGCACTAACATTTTAAAGAAAGTCAAACATGAGTATGAGAAATCGGAGGTTGAAAAAACAAAAAACGATCCAAAAAAGCTTTGGAAAGTTCTTAAAGAGATCTCTAGCTTAAATAAAGTCCCTAGTCACCCGACCCATCTTCTGAAGGTTGCCTCCTCACCTGAAAAGTCCCTGGACTATATAAATCAGTATTTTGTAAATATAGGCCGGACCTTAGCTGAAGAATGCTTGAACCTTCACAATACAGTTGATGCTGCATCCCCGCTGCTGACGGATTCCCTCAATACTAGTACTCAACTAAACTCGTTTGTGTTAGAGGAAGCGGATGAAGATGAGGTCTTTCGTCTGGTGATGAGTCTAAAGACAGAATGTACGGTGGGCAGCGATAATGTGTCAAATAAACTTTTGAAGAAACACGTTCACTTCTTTGTCCCGCCGCTTACTTACATTTTTAATCAATGCTTTCAGACGGGTCAGTTCCCTTTCCAATTGAAAAGTTCTGAAGTCCGCCCGATTTTTAAAGGTGGTGATAAAAAGGACATCTTTAATTATCGCCCAATCTCTATTTTACCCGCTATCTCAAAACTCCTGGAAAAGATAATTAATAATAGACTCACAAAATACCTGGAAAAAAATAAATTGCTTGCAAACAATCAGTTTGGCTTTAGAACAAATAGATCTACCGATGATGCTGTTTATTATTTAACTAAATATGTTAGTACTAACTTGGACCGAGGGCAAAAATGTTTAGCTATCTTTCTAGACCTAAAAAAAGCTTTTGATACTATTTCTATTCCCATCTTAATTACCAAGCTAGAAAAGCTTGGAGTGAGAGGAATTCAACTCCGGCTTTTCGAAAGCTATCTAACTGGGCGGACGCAGTGTGTTCGAATAGGGCGTCATGTTAGCGCTGATCTTCCAGTGTCTTTTGGCATTCCCCAGGGCAGTATTTTGGGCCCTACTCTCTTTCTTATTTACATAAACGATCTTACTAGCATCATCATACCCAATGGCGACATCATATCTTACGCTGATGACAAAGCTCTTCTTTTCTCTGCCAATACTTAGGATGAGGCCTTTAATGCTGCCCAGAATGGGTTTAATGTAGTAAACCAATGGCTGAGGCTTCATCTTTTGACCTTGAATACTGTTAAAACGAAATACCTAACTTTCAGTATACGACAATCAACACAAGCAGGGTGCAACTATAACATAGTCCCTCACCAATGTTCCCTAGACACACACTGTACCTGTAATCCAATCGAACGCGTTGTTACAATAAAATATTTAGGGATCCTCTTCGACCGTCATCTTAGTTTCAAAGACCACATAAAATTACTCAGCGCTCGAGTCAGAAAACTTATTTATGTGTTTAAGAGGCTGTGTCATGTGGTTGATCCTATGGTATTGAAACAAATCTACTTTGCCTTGTGTCAGTCAGTTTTAATGTATTGCATTTCATCATGGGGAGGAGCTCCCAAAACAATCATTAAACCTACTGAGATTGCTCAACGCGCAATACTAAAGATTTGCACTTACAAGCCTCGACTATTTTCCACGACGTTGCTTTATAAATATTGTGAAGTGCTTACAGTTAGACAGCTCTATATACTGACAGTAATTCTAAAGCAACATCGAAACATAGCATATGACCCCAACTACAAACATAGGCGTAGGAAACAAATAGTTTGCACTCGTGAACATAAACCTGAAACTTCCTTTATCAGAAGATTCTTTGTATTTTTGGGTCCCTACGTCTATAATAAAATCAACTACATTCTAGACGTTTACCCTCTCACTAGGGATCGTTGTAAAGACAGAGTGAAGAAGTACTTGCTGACTTTAACATATGATGACACTGAAAAATTGTTAATCGTACCAGAGTAAATAGGCTCCTTTGGGCAACTTTTCAGATATTTTATTTTATTTTTTATTGCTCTTCATCTTCATATTACTTAAACACACATACCTGAGTACACTCAACTTTTCACACCAAACATGCACACACACTCACTCTAACACTCACCACCGTGTACACATTCATGCACCCTTCTCCATACATAAACACCAACTCACTTACCTTTCCTTGTATTTGTTTTAACTGACTAAGTTTGAGCTTCATTCACTGTATTTTGTTTTTTTTGTAAAATTGTTCTAACAAACTTAGTTTTTAGCTTAGTTTACTTTATTTTGTTGTATTTTCCTTTTATCGACATAAAGCTGTTCGCGATAGCTTAATTTCTTATATTAACTTGCTGAGAGGTTTGGCGCTGCACGCCGAGATACAGGTTTTACCTAGTTCGGTTGCAGATGCTCCTATTATGTACCGTATGTTTTACCTATATAGTTACTATGTTTTATGTCGTTTTGTAGTTTGTATTTTTATTAGTGAATAAATTTATTATCATTATTATTATTATTTATTATTAATCTACGCCAATATGCCACGCGACTGTAGCAGTTACTGGAACTATTGACGTACTAGCTATGAACCGCGGTTTTACCATAAGTGACATAACATTACGCTTGTAACTTCCGAAGGGTTAGGCACAGGGCTGCATATGTACATATAATATACGCATCTTGGACCAGTTAGATATGTTTAAGTGACAAATGGGCAAAAATATAGACTCCGTTCGCCACTAAGAAATTTTAGAAAAAAAAAAAACCCAGTAACACTGCCTGACCCAGGAATCTAACCCAGGACTTAGCAACTTTATGCTCGGAAATAGCACTTCTGGTCACCAGACGAAACACGGCAGTACTGCACACTACTTCTTCTTCTTCAGTGTATAGAGATCCACTGCTGGACAAAGGCCTCCCCCACCACTACCCCATTTAAAGTTAAACACATATCAACGTTATTTCAATGTTAATAAAGTTGATTTCAGATTAACTAGCAAAATGTTGTAGGATATTTGCATTTTTTCATTCCTTCATATTAATTTACATTTTTTGCAGATAATTCGCGATGGTAGGATAGCAATATTGTTTGATTATAAACCACCATAAAAAGAGAAAATACTATATTTAATATCCACCAAACTGAATAATAACTCAACTAAAAGCGGCATTGACAGAACAAACTTCCAAGATTCTGGTAATCTTGAGGATGCTGAAATATGTCCTCGGTGTACGACCGTGTGGCCAAGCAAAGCGCATGTATTTGTCACTTAAGCACCGCCATTAATAACGACGAAACACGTTCAGTTTCTTGTTTAAACACTACAGGTATATCTTGAATACTTCAGAAACAATTCAAACAAAAATAATGAAATATTTTGAAACGAACCATATCGTTCTAAGGTAAGGTAGTAGCAGAGCTTCGATGAAAATTCTCAGCAAGAGAAGCTACAGTGCTGGATTGTGACATTTTTTCCTCGAACATATCTTAGTAATATTACAAAGAGACACGTTGAGATCTCAAATGTTAATAAAGAGGGAATACCGAGTTGACGTTGAATAACTACAGGGACCTAATACTAAGACAAAGAAACACTATCACCGTTATATACCGTTATCCAGAATGTGTCATCAATATAATACAATATGCGCTAAGGTAGACTTGTTTCTGAGCAGTTTTAACGAATTTAGAAATTGTTTGTATAAATTGTAGGTTGTAATTGTTTGTTTAATATCACTTGGTAACTTACCCATATTAATTCCGTCTCTAACGAAGCATAATTAATCATTGAATGTTATGTACAGGAATAATTGGACTTCAGATTGATATACTGTATGTCGTATTAACTGTGTTGATTGTCTTAGTCTGTAGTTTGTCACTGTACTTATAAAATAAAATAAAATAAAATAAATAAATCGCGCACTGCAAATGGTAAAACAATTAAATTGACTTGTATTAGTAACAATGGATCTAGGCATTTGCTGAGCCACTGCGTATCTTTTAATTTCATTTATAACTAGCTTTCCGCCCGCGGCTTCGCCCGCGTGGAGTTCGGTTATATCGCGCTTTTTAGATTTCCCTCGGGAACATCATATTTTTCCGGGATAAAAGGTAGCCTATGTTCTTTCTCAGGGTCCAAAGATTGTCTGTGCCAAATTTTATCAAAATCGGTTGAGAGGTTTAAGCGGGAAAGCGTAACAGACAGACAGACAGACCGACAGACAGACAGAGTTACTTTCGCATTTATAATATTAGTATGGATTAATCAAGTACATTATAAATAGAAAATTCAACGGTGATCCTCAAACTAGACGTCAGTGTCAATTCACGCGTACCACAACCACACCACAGCCACAACCACACCACAACTACGCCGCGTGGTCGGGCGTATATTTTGTATTGAAAATGAATATTACAATTCACACGTACCACATTTCGCCTTTGTTATCGACCACCTGTGTAATACGACTACATCGCAACCACATCGCGACGGTATGCCACCACCGGCGGCGGCACCGCGGCCACATCGCCAGACATGACGTCATCAACAGCGTGCGCCTCATCATCATCATCATTAACCTTTTTATCGTCCCACTGCTGGGCACAGGTCTCCTCTCATACAGAGAAGGATTGAGCGTAATCACCACGCTTGCTCAATGCGGGTTGGTGATTTTAGACTTATAAAGTCCAGGTTTCCTCAAGATGTATTCCTTCACCTTCATTGCGCCTATAGTCTTATTTTTATTAGACGAAGACAACTGACATTTACTGTTTTGACGGTTTTTGATGAAATAAAAATAGTGTTGTGACAAAGTGAATGAAAGACAACGCAACTACATCGACATTTTGTCGGTACCACAACGCAACTGCAAAAAGCTGCTGCGACACTATTCACACATAACCATAGTTTGACCACATTTTGTCGTGGCGACGTGGTGTGGTTGTGGTACGTGTGTATTGACCCGTCTGTATCTTGAAGATCAGAGCTATACATTTACCTTATGTGCAAAAAGATCATGTACAGTCATCATTAACAAAATCAACTAAAAGTTACTGTACCTATTCATAAAAATACTTTAAGAATGAGTAAGGCAAGAAAAAAGAGAATATATTGCTAATAATCTTACAATTAATATTCAACTTAAATGCATGTGTGCGTTTGTGTATATATAAATACACACGCACATACGTGCATGTGTCAGAGTGTGTGTTTAAGTGTGTCTCTAAGTGAGATTAGGAGCGCTGTCAGTTTTTATTGTCTTACTTCTTAATTAGCAATTCGTAGATAATTAATCCTATCTGTTTCATCAGAAGAGAGTCTAAGGAGTCTTTTTATATGGAGATGTTCTAAGGTTGCAGTTCTGAACAGCTCCTTTTCTTACATAATTATGCGTGGATGTGGTTAGCTTGAAGAGCGTTTTTTCATAAGAGAGTTTGCTTAAGCTAAAATATTCACTGTGTTCTAAATTTACGATTTTACTTTGAGATAATCTCTGTGCAATCTGGTCTCGATTTTAATTTTCTGTGTGTTTGAAGCTATTGAGGATAAAAAGCTGCCGGACACGGAGAACCGGGAAATCCCTATCAGGTTGATCAATTGGATACATTATGGGTTTCTTTCTTCGAGAGCATTACTTTAATGCCGGCTTTTTGTGCCCTTTCGGCTTCAATAAAAGCGTTGCCTGTGCCACTCCAGACCGAGATAGCATATTGGATTACGGATTGCCAAAGACCATAGTAAACAGTAGGTACGCAGTATAGGGATGGGTGTGAAGTCGCGTAATTTTTTCATGATCTACATCATGAAAAAAATACATGGTAAGTGATGATAAGTCGTGGTGGCCTAGTGGTTAAAGCACCAGCCTCTCAAGTATGAGTGTGCGTGTTCGATTCCAGGTCAGGCAAGTACCAATGTAACTTTTTTAAGTTATATGTATATACTTTCTAAATACAGTATGTTAAATAACAGAGGGCGTTCCCTTAAACTCGTTAATATATATCATTAATAGATTAAAATAAAAATATCAGCATAGAAAAATAAGCATAAAAAAATCCGAATTAAAAATAATTCTAATTGGAAATAAATTTGAAACCTCCTGTTTTAAATCAAAATAGTAGTCGTCATGTATAAATAAATAGCGACGTTGCCGTCTTTCATGTTCGCGTGTACAGTGTGTTTCTTTTACATGTCAATTTAAAATTTTTATTGAATATTTTCCTATTGGAAAAAATTTTAAAACATTTTGTTTTCGAATGGAAATATTTTTTTTAGCATGTATGTATGCTATACTATTTCGGGATAACGGGAACGCCCTCTGTTAGTTAACATACTGTATATCTTGGACACTAATGACTGATTAAAAAGTGAAGGAAAACATCTTGAGGAAACCTGGACTTTAAGTCTGGCATCGCCAATCCGCATTGCGTAAGCGTGGTGATTACGCTTAATCCTTCTCTGTATGAGAAGAGACCTGTATCCAGCAGTGTGACGATAAAAAGGCTGATGATGATGATGTTGATGTAGATCAAGAAGATTCCTGTCTCTGTCTCTGATAGTGATTGAATTTGTGGTTTACAAGATAAGTTCTTTTCCAGAGTCATTCTAAGTCATTTCTAAGTATTCTATAGACTGTGCGCTCGATACCAGCGTACGAACAACTAGCAATTCGAGGATTAGGAAAAAGGGGGCAAGAATGTAGTGTCAGAGTTAGGTGTTGGAGGGGTTTCGATGTCTTTATTTTGTAAAACGTGATAATTTTAGTATTTATGTTGATCTTATCCAGAGTTTTAGCTATTGTGAGTAGTCTCTTATACTTATAGGCCTTTTGAATAATATGACTGACTATTATATTTTTTTGTGCCCAGGTGACCCTCGTCCACGCCTCACTTGGTACCTCGAGAACACCGTAATAGACGACTCGTTCGAGCAGCGCCCTGACGGCGTGACGGTGAACACGCTGACGTTCCCCAACGTGGGCCGACAGCACCTCAACGCGAGGCTCGTCTGTCAGGCATCTAACACCAACCTGGCAGCACCTGAGGCTAAACTACTGATTCTGGATATAAATTGTGAGTAATAAGCTATTTGTTATAAAGAACTTCTACTGACTTGACGATCTAGTCAAGTTCTTTTTTTTTGTTTGTAACTTCTAGGATATCCAGGCAAAGCCTGATCTCCCCTCTCTGTAATAAATTTATATTGAGTCCTGATGCCTGATAGTAGAATATAGATTCTATCAGGAATTGCTGCTACCAAATCTCCAGGATTAGAAATGCTTCGACCTAAATAACTACAATCAACTGAACGCGATATCTTACTGAAGATTAGAAAATATTTATTCTTCAGGTACAATCCATACTAATATTATAAATGCGAAAGTAACTCTGTCTGTCTGTCTGTTACGCTTTCCCGCCTAAACCTCTCAACCGATTTTGATGAAATTTGGCACAGATAATCTTTGGACCCTGAGAAAAAACATAGGTTACCTTTTATCCCGGAAAAATTGGGTATTCCCGAGGGAAATCTAAAAAGCGCGATATAACCGAACTCCACGCGGGCGAAGACGCGGGCGGAAAGCACACAATCTTTAGACCCTGAGAAAGGACATAGGCTACCTTTTATCCCGGAAAAATTTGATGTTCCCGAGGAAAATCTAAAAAGCGCGATATAACCGAAATTTACGCGGGCGAAGCCGCGGGCGGAAAGCTAGTATTATATATACTAGTGAGCCCCAAACTAATACAGTTGTTTTTATTCCTGGATTCAGACTAACAGTCTAGTTTGGGGCACACGATAGATAATTAAGTAGGCTTTCGGAAACAAAGCAAGCTAGCCGAGAAGTTTAAAACGTGCCTGTGTTTTTCTCTGTAGTTCACCGGTCACACAGTAGACCTTTTTGTTCACGACCCTAATCAAAAGTCACGATTTACAAACTCAAACCACACCAATGAGTGGCCAGATTTCCGCAACCCTAGTATTATAATGGCGGTCAATACACGATGCAAGCAATCATAAACTTGTACATATATCCTCACAGGACCACCATTTTCCATATGACACCCTAGCAAGCCAATTTTACTTTGTGTAAAATAATGCATCATAGGAATGCCCTATCAAAACTGAAAAAAATTGTAGATTATGTGATGTGCTAGTGAAAAAACAAAAGGTTCTAGCGGGAGATAAATAATTAATAGTAGCAATAGTAGTAATTATTAATAGTATGTATGTATATTTAGCTTATTTAAGACCGTACCCTCACCAAATGACCTTGCGCATTTGCTCCCTCTTCACCGCGCCCCACCTCTACAATACTACGTAAAATTTTACTAGCGCCGTCTGGCGGACGTAGTACTTACAAATACAAGTTAGAAACATAGACCACAGAAGTAACAGACATAGCACTTTTATTTATGTTTATTGGTGCGCCCAAATACTTTTGGTTATTATGTACTCAAACAAATGTTGACGATACTTCATAATAAAAATACTGCAGTGTTTATTTTTTAACCGACTTCAGAAAAAGGTGGTTCTCAGTTCGATTTATTGTGTTCGCTGATAACTTTATGGTTAATGAACCTATTTTGACCATTCTTTTTTTTTATATGAAGGGATATGCTGCCTATGTAATCCCATTGTTACCACGTCAGTGTCGATAATGGAAATTCTGAGAAATTTAGGCCAATTATCGAAAATTGTAGGCACGCTTCGGGTGACAACTTGATACTCGTGTTTATATCGGATGATACTATAAAACCGTGAAGATTTGGGCCTGACCTGATGATGGAGATGACAGAATATCAAGGGAATCCACATCGGAAGCAACTATCACGTGTTTGGGCTTATTTAATGTGTATTGATTAGACCTTTATAACTAAATATGTTATGACTGTAACTTCAGGGTTGGAAGTTAGTTTTGTAGATTGAAAGTTAGCTAAGTCAGATGGACAAAGGGATAGAAAAATAATATAATAAAGTTTAATTTATCATTATTTATTATTTTAAGGGAAAACGTAATCAGGGTCAAATAAATTTCTGCAGAACTGACACCTTCAAAAAAAAAAAACATGTTTTTTTTGGGACCAGGCAAGACTGTGAAATTATATTATTATTCTCGTTTAATAAAACAAATACGTAAATTGTAAAAAATAAAACTATCGTATATCAAAATAAATAACAAATACATATACTATAATATTATTTACACAAAGCTTCCTTTCGCAGAAAAATAATAAACATCCGACTAATACAATATCCGATCAGACTGGACGTTGACGCCAGCATATTTGGAAAAGGCCTGCAAGCAAACGACCTATTTCGTTTGCTTTAATTCCTTTAAGACCACAATGAAAGTATGAGCATTTCTAGAAATAACGCAATGAAATAACACAACTTAAATTCAGTCACTTGATTTTAATTGATTTTTGCATAAGCATGACGAGTAGGTAGTGTTTGTACCATGTTAAAGTAGAGTGTTGTAAATAGTTGAGGAATTCCCTCGACTGCCTATGGTTTTCATCATCTGATGTACTTCAGACTTTAATTTTTACCCATATGGGTGCAAATTTCTCATGAATATAAATGAATTAAGTCCAACCACAAAGCAGCTATTGTAAACCTTTGAGGAGTTCCCGCAACAGACTGTCCTTCGTCTTCATTATCAGACTCCCAATGATCATAACAATCCATCTAGGTGTAAAGCTCTTATCAATACAAATTAATCAAGAGATTACACAAGGTAGCTGCTGTGAATCGTTGAGGAGTTCCCTCGAATTTCTCTCGACTCTATCATCAGATCTATTGCAGACATTCATTTTAACCTACTTATATGGGTGTAAAGTTTTCATCAATATAAATGAATTAAGTCCAAACATAAGGTAACTATTGTAAACCTTTAAGAAGTTCCCTTAACTGGCCTTTGTCTTCAACATCAGAGCTTTAATGAAAAAAAAAATTGAGTTTTATTGTATTGTGGGTCTTAAGTAGTTACATTTTATTTTAATTTTATTGTTAAATTTAAATATTGTAATTCTGTTTTATGCTATTTCTATGGACCATGGTCTGAAAATAAAATTTATTATTATTATTATTAGGTGTAAAGTTCTTATCAATACAAATTTATTAAGCACAAACACGAGGCAGCTGATGTGAATCGTTAAGGAGTTCCCTCGGCTGTCTCCCGGCTCCATCATCAACTCCGAACTTTACTAAATTGTAGTGTGTTAAAACACTTAATGAAAAAACTTAGAAAATCCCTAGACGCCCCTTTGATTTTTTAAATTTCTCCTAGATTTACCTAGTCTTCCATCATCAGACCCTAATTTCCTAAACATGAGACTACCTTGAAGATGTCGTCTTTCTAATAAAACAAAAACATGTGGCACTCGGGGCTGCCGCGGTAAAGCTATTTTATACTAGCGGCCGCCAGCGACTTCATTCGCGTGGAGTTAGTAATGCTCTGCTCCTATTAGTCGCAGCGTGATGTTTTATAGCCTTAAGCCTTTCTGGATTAATGAGCTATCCAACGCAAAAAGAATTTTTCAAATCGGACCCGTAGTTCCTGAGATTAGCGCGTTCAAACAAACAAACTCTTCAGCTTTATATATTAGTACTAGCTTTCCGCCCGCGGCTTCGCCCGCGTGGAATTGGGTTATATCGCTTTTTTTAGATTTCCCTCGGGAATAAAACTAATTAAATGACGATTGATCAGTTTTTATGGATTGATCGTAGAACGGTGAAAATTTAGGATTGTATGTATTTTTGTATGTTGTAAAAAAATAGAAACTAAAAATTTTGTGTAAAAATAAAAAAACAAATAGGGGTCGACTACCCCTAACATTTAGGGGGATGAAAAACAGATGTTGGCCGATTCTCAGACCTACTCAATACGCTCATAAAATTTCATGAGAATCGGTCAAGCCGTTTCGGCGGAGTATAGGAACGAAAACTGTGACACGAGAATTTTATATATAAGATAGATGTTCGCTAGTACCAAATTTTGTATGGAGAAACGCATGGTACTATACATTGAATCTGCGCTCACGCGCAGGGCTGCAGATCTGCATGAAAATGCAGATAAAAAACGCAATCCTGCGCGTGGCTGCGGGGTAAATCGCAAAGGTGTGCACACCGAGTTCCGCAGTATGTAGTTAGTAGGAATTTTTTTATTAGTTATTTATGACATAGTATTTTTTTATTTTGCCAATTAACGTATACATTTGTATAAGTATGTATTTTCTTTTTTGTAGTTTATTTATTTTTACCAGTGACGTCATTGAAGGAGTGCGAAAAACGGTGGCGATTTAGCGACTAAACTATATTTGATGTTTTATTTTTGACTTTTATAAAGAAATAGAAGCTATGCCACAGCTTATAATTGACGTCATTTTCGTGATCAGCGCCCTGAAAACCCGTCACGATACCCAAGTCAAAATACACACATCAAAAGTGTCTAGGGATCAACATATATTTTTGCAATAACTTTTCTCCTGATTGATATTAATTAAAATTTTCTTTAAGGATTCATCAAATAAAGTGTTTTCGTTTGTCACAGTAACGATAAACCAAGTCACCTTTGCATTAATAAAGAAATTTGCCATTTTCCTAATAAAGGGATATTTGACATTTGAACCACTAACACAAAAGTTCGAAAAAAGACTGAAATAACAGTTTTCTCTAAAATTTTATTGGGTAACTTAAACAATTAATAATCCGTGTTTCTACCGCGAACACTAACAACACAAGAACATCGGTTTGGCATACTCAAAATGAGTTCATCCAAATCACGCTGTGGAATGGCCGCCCATGTTCGTTGCAACAACAAAAAAAGGTCTTCTTGCGACTGGATACCCTCCATATTCGGCAGAGCTCTTCTCTGTAGCATATCCCATGCATGCTCAATCGGGTTCAAGTCTGGCGACTGAGCAGGCCAGGGCAGGACATTGATGTTAGCTGCGGCGAGAGTCTGTCTTACAACTCTTGCGGTGTGCGGTCGTGCATTATCATGCATTAACTGAAATAAGGGACCGATTTGCACTTGTAGAGGAACGATGACGTCTGATACAATCGTTTCAGCATAAATTTGAGCGTTGAGGTTGCCTCTGATCCAAATCAACTCAGTTCTTCCGCCGATCCAAATACCCGCCCATACCATGATGGTTCCACCACTATAAGGATGGACTTCCTGGCAGGATTTTAATCGCTGTTGGCGTCCAGGGGTTCTCCAGTGTCGTATACGTCTTGTATCCGGTCTCATACCAAAACGAGACTCATCAGAAAAGCACACGAAACGCCATTGTTCTTCTGCCCAATTTCTGTGTTCAAGAGCCCATTGATATCGAATCCTACGATTGTGCATTGCTATAGGTGGTACCCGTAGCGGTCTTCGGGAATGAAGGTTCACTTCATGCAAGCGGTTTCTGACTGTTTGGTCGCTAATTAAGTTCCCTGAAGAGTGATGAAGCCTCACGGCTAACATCATGGCGGTTATTGTTGGAGCTCTTCGAGTTAAGATTTGAATGTATCGGTCTTGTCTCCGTGTGGTGCAGCGATACCGTCCTCCATGGCGCTCAGCCACGGTACCAGTGCTTCGGTAACGTGTCCAAAGTCGACTGATAACACTCTGACTTGTATTCAGAGCTAAAGCCACAGTACGTTGCCGGGAACCAGCTTCTATCATTCCCACGGCTCTGAGCATTTCTTCCCTGCTTAAATGACGTCGCCGCTCCATAATAACGTTGGTTTTAATCAGTAGTAGGGAAACAGTAGCACTAATAATGTCTTCAATGCGTTGTATGTTTTTATAGGGAAAATATTGACAGCTGATTTTCATCTTTTACTCGAATTTGATTCACAGTTCCTGATTCAAATTATGAAATGCACCAAAAAGGATCCATATAAATTTATAAAATCATAAATTTATTACAAAGCCACATCTCAATCTCAAGAAATCCGCATAAAAATGCTTGATCCCTAGACACTTTTGATGTGTGTATCATGAAATTGAATTTCGGCCACCTTGGATTTCAAAAATGACGTCATTTTCGTGATTAGCACCCGCGAAAACCCTTTTCACGACACCCATGTCAAAATATCATAAAATTGCTGTCGGCCATCTTGGATTTCAAAACTGACGTCATTTTCGTGATCTGCACCCCCGAAAACCCCCATCACGACACCCATGTCAAAATATCATAAAATTGGTGTCGGCCATCTTGGATTTCCAAAATGACGTCATTTTCGTGATTAGCACCCACAAAAACCCCTTTCACGACACCCATGTCAAAATATCATAAAATTGGTGTCGGCCATCTTGGATTTCCAAAATGACGTCATTTTCGTGATTAGCACCCACAAAAACCCCTTTCACGACACCCATGTCAAAATATCAAAAAATTGGTGTCGGCCATCTTGGATTTCAAAACTTACGTCATATTCGTGAACTGCACTCCCGAAAATCCCTATCACGACACCCATGTCGAAATACCCAAAAATTCATCGAAATACCAAATTTTAGGCGAAGTTATCCGCAAACAGACATAAAAATAAAAACTTCTTACAAAAAAACAACCGACTTCAAAAAATACTACAAAGTGAAAAATAACTAATTTAGGAAGTTGGTGTCTTTGGTTTTGTATATTCGCTTTAGACACCGACTTCCGAAATTAGTTATTTTTCACTTTACATAGTGGTTTTTGGAAGTCGGTTGTTTTTTTGTAAAAAGCTTTTATTTTACATTTTTTAGTTGTTAAAAGTATTATGTATTCAGTTGCATCCGGTCAGACTGGAAACTGACGCAAATATAGTTGGGAAACGACGTACTTTTGTTTACTTTAATTTTTACCCGTAAGTACCTATTCCCTCAACTGTACTGTACTTACTGTAGACTATTATTTTAACATAATGGGAGTAAAGGTCTTATTAATATAAATGAATTAAGTCCAACCACAAAGTAGCTACTGGAAACCGTTGAGGAGTTCCCGGAACTGGCCTTTGTCTTCATCATTAGAGCTCTTATGAGAGTCGCAACCCATCTAGGTGTAAAGTTCTTATCAATACAAATTAATCGAGCCCAACCACAAGGTAGCTGCTGTCAATTGTTGAGGAGTTCCTTCGACTGTCTCCCGGCTCTATCATCAGATCTACTGCAGACCTTTATTAAATTGTAGTGCTTTAAAATACTTAATGAAAATGCTAAGAAATGCACTAGTCGCCCCCCAATTTTTGAAAGTTCCGCTTGTTTTCTCTGGACTTCCACCATCAAACCCTGATATCCTTATCATGGGACCACCTTGGGAACGTCTTCTTTCCAACAGAAAAAGAATTATGAAAATCGGTTTATAAATGACGAAGTTATGCGCGAACAAACATAAAAAAAACATATACGGTCGAATTGAGTAACCTCCTCCTTTTTGAAGTCGGTTAAAAATTGAACATAAAAAACATATAATTGAACAACCTCCTCCTTTTTGAAATCGGTTAAAAAAACGAACACCAAAATAAACATCAATACTATCTTAGAGACACTCTAAGATAGTATTATACTCTATGCGACATGCGGTGCGTGAGCGAGCAAGCAGATGCTTTCTCGCTCACGCGCCGCCCGCTTATGCTAGCGGAGCGCGCGATGACGAACGACACGGGTTCCCCCTTCGAGAGCTTGTGGCATACTGAATCTCAATAGCCCGGGCAACAGAAATGATGGCGAATACGTTCAGATTGTTGAATAAAATTTTGATTTTGGTCGTTTTAAAAAAATATTTCTACAATAATGTTCGTCATGAAATTACCTATCCATTAGTGTAAAAACGCAATCTAAATAATGCTTACTTTCCGAGGAGATGCACGTTTATGATAATTATTTCTCTTGTCAGTGGTTTCGTTGTGAAGGAAATATTTAAACATAATACTTAGTAAAAAAAAAAAAAGAAATCTACAATTTTGGAGCCAAGATTATGGAGAAAATTTATGTATTTTTAATAAGTTGATATTTCTTTTGGATAAAGAGTAGATAGCTCCGAAAAACTACATAAAAACGGCCTGCGGTGTGTTTTTCCTCTGGAGCCGCCTTAAGTATTTTTTTAATAATTATAGGGGCTTTTTTTTCCTTTAAATATTCTTTCAAGCTAAAGCACCTACCATCTTATCTCTTCACCACCTGGGGTTGACTGGTAGAGAATGCCTAAGGCATTAAGTCCGCCTCTGTACATGTCATGTGTGCAAAAGAATAAATAAATAAATAACGGTTTCTGGTATATTTCTTCATTCAACTCTCTCTGATTATTTTTAGAAAATTGTAGTTCATCATTTCTAACCAAAGGAAGCAATTATGGTTACGAAACGGATTAATAAAATAGTAATTATAGATTGAAATGAAATATAATTCTTTCGTAATAGTTAATTATTCCTTACTCAAGTATCTATCTTATTACAGAACACGTAGTTTTGGTTGATTTTTTAACAAGATTATAAAATACTTTATTAGCGTTGTACCTTTTATTTGCGTAGTTAATGACAATTTGGTTTAAAATAGTATAACATAATGCTTTATTATGCTGCATAAACTAGTACAAAAAGTTAAACTGGTCGTGTTACACATATAAAATAGTTTGCGCTTACTAGCGGTTTTTTTTACTATATTTTTTTCATATCTGGAAGAATTATCAGATAATTTGGCTTTTTCCGAATTTATAGAACGACAACAACTGTGAGGCCACAGTTTTATATTATTAGGGGCGACAAACGTGTCTTTCCCAGTCTCATTTTACTCGGACAGCATTTTGAAGTACTTCAGCTACCTTTGTTTTGAGGTGCATTTTTGAGTTACGCCATTTCTCTTTGGTAGACCTTTGAATATGAACTTCTGTATGTCAAAGACCATGTAGGTGCACCATTTACTGACTAAAATATTATTGACGTCAAAATAATAATAACAAACTTCCTACGTCTTTTCCTCTATTATGTTATAAATTACCCATTTCCTTGTACATCTTCACGATTCAAGGTAAGTGGCCATTTTTGGTTCTATTATAAGCAGGCACTCAATTGAAACTTCCGATTGAGCTGATCCGGTAGTCGGTTTCAATTACGGCATACACAGATGGCAAAGCTTTAGAATCGTGCAAATAATATTGCGATGGGTACACTGAAAATGATCTCAAACATTTTCTAAAATTGTGGCCGTTCAATGAAGACGTCGCGATGTTGCCCTGATAGATGAAACAGGAGATCTGAAGACTTTTGAATGTCAATTGAAAACTGACGTATTGAAAAATAGAACTTATGGATATCATAGAGGTGATTTATGATTTAATGTTGAGGAGGTTCTTTGAGAAGATTAACAAAGAACAATGTCCACTTTCCATTCCTTGAAAAACCTGATAGTGAAAGTAAATGTATAGCTGTACGATATAATAGAAATACTTCCTGTAAGTTTAGAAAAAATAATGTCTAATATTCATATTGGCGATTTAAAACCCACGAAGTTCGAAAAATATTAATGTTTATTTTTAGGTTAGGATTTGCTGTCACCAGAAATATGTAATGCAACAAACGTGCATGAACTAATTAATAACGCTCGAAGTTTAGTTTAAAATAGTAATATTTGGCTGCCTATGGTGTAAAACATTTTTTACTTTGTAGATTCCTTGAAACCAACTACCCATTTTTTTTCCGGGTGGAAATTCTCGTAGGATGTCCGTCGCCCTGGGGTGGGCGACGAGGTCTGTCAGACTTTTACTGACTAAAACCACCCCGGTGTCTCTTCTATCACAAGCAAACGCGTGGGGCCTCGGGTGTCTAAATTCTTCCACAGCCCCACACCCTCGTGCTGGCCCGGTCTGTCCGGGCCTCGTCTTCTGCACGGGGTAGTGGGGTGTTAAACTACCCCGTGCATCGCTTCAGAGGCGCGCGCCGACACTATACAAAACAATAAGCTATATTTTAAAATTTATTTCATTTCTATACAATATGGTCAGGTCAAAAATGGACATTGTCCTTTATGCATCGAAGTATTGCTGTGTATGGTTCAAGATCTCGACGCTTCAGTGGACTAATGGCTAACACCGGACGTGAACCGTCTGTATGAAATGATGATGATGGAACGAATTATAGTCAAAGTATTTTATTTTTATTGTATTTGGGTGGTTTATAGCTATCAAATACAAAAGTTGATGTGAGGTAATTCAATACAAGTATAATTACTACTATTAATCTATTAGTACTATTATAAATTAGTGCCACTAATAAAATAATAAGCCATTAATAAGGCTATACAGTTATCATTAGAATATTGTTGTACTTATGTTCATAATAATTATGACTGTTTTGTATTCCAACAAAACAGGCATTATGTGTAGATAACACACTGTGTTGCTAGGTGAAGAAAGTTGATGTAAACTTGCCTTTATATATCAATCTATGGTTAAAACTTAACGAATTATCCATGGCTTTATACCTGTCTCCGTCACTCACCAGTGTGCGTCACTTTTTAATCAAGAAGGACGCTTATCGCGAAGCTGTCTACGTCATTTGGTCTTCAGCACACCAGCCAGAGAATAGCTGATACACTGTGTGTTATTTTGTTAGAAAGTAAAACAGTTATATTATGTCAATTATGTGCTTTCTAAAACACACAGTCTTAAACTAAACAGGTCTTAATCTAACAAGAAATTAAGAACTGTTTAATATCTGCTGGTGATAAACACAAACGCTATGATGATTGAATTATGTATACAATAGCTGATAGAGGTAAATCTAACTGTTCTGCAAGTTTTAGGACTCTGGTCCCCCGTATTCACCCTCGTTTTTGAGGTATGCAACCAAAGTCTTGTTGTTCGACTGAACATGAATGCGAAGGCTGCAAATACGGCATACATCTGTTTTCTGTTCGAGTGCCAGTGCTTTTGATCTAGGGACCACTTTTCTGATAGGAAAATGTTGTTTAATTGAGCGCCCCGCCCCGAGTCTACAGCATACGTGGTCAAGAAGTGAGTCACACATTTCTTGACAATTGGTGTCGTGCTGTAATCTACAGCTTATAACTACAATTTTAAGTCTTGCTGAATTAGTAGAGGAAGATCTTTTCTTTCTCTTAATCTATTTTGGTTAAATAACTTTAGAAAGAGTTGGGCTCTGAGGGAGTGCAGTCGACCCCTTGAGACAGCGTATTTTGAAAAGTTCAGCAAACCTAATAAACTCTGAGCTTCTCGCAGAGAACTGTTTCCATCGCTCAACATTTTGGCAATTGTAAATTTATCTTTTTTCACACCAATCCAACCAACTCCACACCAATCCAAGATATTCCGCCTCCTAAGAGGGCTCCAGAACGGACTTTTGATAATGTATGTGCCATCCTCAATAAACTAAATATTCTCAGTGTTCCCGAAACCCGAGAAACTAGTATGATCATCGGATCATACTAGCCTGGCCTGACTGACCGGGAAAAAATCGTCCAAATACACAATTATACGGAAACCTCGAGTTCGTAGGATTTTCGCAATTCAATTTGTTACTGAGGCAAACATTTCGGGGCCGATGATAGGGCAAATGGCAAGGCTGTCAACTGTAGCACTTCCTTGTAAATAACTTGAAGGAATCTCCTGTGTATGTCTGCAATTGGTAAATGAAAATAATCCTGGTGAATGTCTATTTCCACTAACCAATCGTTTTTCTGTAGGAAGTTGGCTACATGTGTCTGCGAAATTAAATAGAACTGTTTCACTGACAGACAAATTGAGACCTCTGAGGTCGAAGATGGGACATAGTCCACCATCCGATTTTTTTACTAAGAAAATTCGGCATTGAAACCCTGTATTGAGGATTGGTGGTTTCTCTAGTATTATTTCTTTTTTTAAATGGAGGATCATGTCCGTCATTATCTTGGTTGCCAATTGTTTATCACATGGTTGTCTGGATACTCAAGGGGAGGTTTCGTTAAGAATGGTATACGGCCACCTGTTATTAGTTTCATTATATATTTGTTTGTTCCCTGTTACTGCCTTAAATTGGCATGGTCATTGAGACAACCCCTTTTAAAAATTTTAGTTTAAAAGTCGGTGTATTATTGTATTGGTATTGGAGGGTGTGTTATTTGTTGTATAATTTTTACGAAAGGAATGATTTGACTTTTTAATTTTTTTGGATTTTGCTGTTTTTGTGATCTATGTTTGTTCTGTGTTTTATAAGGTTCGTGATGTTTCTTTTTCTAAACGGATATCCAACTTCTTTTAAAATTTTGGTCCCGTCTAATTTCAATGCACTCAGCCTAATGCATCTTACCCTCTTACACACAGTCTGCATTGCTGTCTTTGAATTTTTATAAGATGGTGAACCTCGACCAAAAGTACTAGAAATATTATCAAACAGTGTGTTAGTATATAAACTATTGGAGTTTGCTGATGCCCTGTCAAGCAATTCTTTTTTTTTTTTACATAAAACCAGCGCTTGACCACAATCCTGCCTGATGGTAAGCAGTGACGCAATCGTTGATGGTAAAGCGCACTAGTTTATTAAGAGCCTATTCACTCTAGCCTTATTCTTATAACTCTGGCTTTATTAATTGTCTTTGTTCCAAATTATTGTTAGATAATCCTGCTGAAAATTGTTCTTTGGAAGCTAAATAATCTTTGCTCTTATTAAAATGGCACAACTCTTCACTAACTTTAAGACCAACAAAACCAGGGCTGGCAAAGCCAGATATAATCTTCTTTGCCAGCGGAGCAGAGCTTTCTTGTACCGAATGCCCTTCCAATGGGAATCAAACTTTAGCAGGGTAGCCATTTCTTTTAATCATTCTTTATCAGCTTGTAGAATAGTAGTTTTTTCATCAAATTCTGTACCGAGTTCACCTAAAGAGGGTTTACATGAAGTGTTGGATGATGTGTAGATAGGGTTGGATCACTCCTTTGTCATTCCTGATACTAGGATTAGTCGTTAGTAGTGGTAAGTTAGTTAAGTAACTAGATATAAATCCCACTTGTTGTATACATAAGAGTATCTATCTAACCGTGGGTCCGGACATTTTTTTTTTTAATATTTTATATACCAGTGCTTGACCGCAATCCCGCCTGATGGTAAGCAGTGATGCGATCGTTGATGGTAAAGCGCGCTAGTTTATTAAGAGCTCATTCACTCTAGCCTTGAAGACACTCAAATTGTAGTCCGACGGAAACACCGCCGCCGGCAAGTTGTTCCAGTCCCTTGATGTACGCGATATAAAGGAGGAGGCGAAACGCTTCGTCCGGATCGTAGTAGTGTTAACAACGTAAGGGTGGAAACTCGCGGTACGACATGTCTGTACTTACGTGACAGTTTTCGTCTTTTATTGCGTGGCGATGATGCTATGCTATCCTCATCCTCTGAAGATGAAGAAGATCACGACGATGAGTCTTCAGGTTTCATATTGTTCGAATGCTGAACTCCGTCCGAAGCTTCAACATTCGAGCTTTGATCTCCTCCTACACTTAAAATTCCGTCCGGTTTCATCTTCATAAACTATGTTATAAACTTAATAACTTAACGGAAAAAAAACCCGACGAGCTTATTAAATTGACACTGTGTGTTAATTGATACTATAAAATAAAGATTGAAAATTTTTCGATGTTTAATGGCAACATTTTCAAACGCTATGACGTAGACGGCGTCTCGACAAGCGTCCTTCTTAATTAGAAAGGGACGCACGCAGATGAGACAGACAGGTAAAAAACCATGGATGATTCGGTAAGTTTTGACCCTAAATAGCAATATAAAGGCAAGTTTACATCAGCTTTTTTCATCTAGCAACACTGTGTGTTTTCGAAAGCACACAATAACCAAATATACGTTAAATATAACACTAAGCATAATATTAAACTACTTAGTTTATACATGAAGTACCTGTAACAGCACAACAACACATGTCAGAACATATCATAAACAATACTATACTATTTAGATAAAACAGTAGTAATAGACGCTAAGCTACTTGCAAACCAATTTCATGATAGAAAGGTTTTTCTTCTTAACAATTTCGTTAAAACATCTTCACTATTTCATATGTTTTCGTCTACATATTATATGAAATATTTTTAAGAGTTCTTTACATAGATACAGCAATGAAAATTGGACATACATTTGCTATCGTAGGCGTGTTATCTTTATTCATCATACCTCATTAGGAACAAGGTCAACACAAAAAGAAATATTTGCCAGCATCGTCCGATATTCTACGACTATTATTGGGTTGTTAGAGATTAACTCAAGCGTTATTGATTGCTTCCGACAAAAACTCTCTTGTTCTATTATATTGTAACAGTATGTTTATCTGACCTAATATAGTTTAGTTTGTTGTATGTACTGACGACAGCACATCAAGCTACTACAACCTATCAGATTTCTTTATTATTAAAGTTAACTAGTGATTAGCAATTCTTTATTCATACGTTTTTGACATTTCGTGTGTACTTCAATCATTGTTCATGAATAAACACCATAGTGTTTAAGGGGTTTATTCAAAAGCAATGATTAATATTAAGTGACGTGCAAACGTCTAAAATGTATGGTTAAACAATCGCTAATTAATAATTAACTATAATCAATGTTTTTGAATAGAAGGGATTATCTCTAAAACTGACAAATATTACCAATCAACCAAGATGATCAAAACCTGGGACCTTAATCTGCTATAACAATAGTGTCAGAATGGTCGATTAGTGATCTCATAATGACAATGTTAATAAGTTTCATTATCTAGGTACTAACAAAATGGCGGCGTTATGACTTTCCAGGGGTCAATCTGGCACTCCACTCCATATTAATAAATGTTCAAATTGAGTAGTACTTTTTAGAAAATCTATTATACTATCGGGTTTTATAATAATGATATTAATGACAATGCGGCAATGACATCCTGTCACCATTCCACTACGAGACGACTGAGATAATTTATCCATCATTATGAATTTAGCAGATTACGGACTTTTGAGCACAATGACAATGGAATTGTGTTGGAATGACAAATTTATAAAAATGGGTGACTAGGGCCCCTGATGGCCTAAGAAACTTAATTTGTTGTCATCTCCTTAAATGTAGATATGTTTATTTTTATGGTGTCTCGCAGCCAACTGATGGTGGTTAAATTAGCCACTAATCAACCGCCTGACCCTTGGATACTACCTACCGCATACGCAACGGGGTGATTCTGTTATATCATGTTCATACTACTTCAATTTCAGTATTCTTCTGAATTGCTCGTCTCCGTTCCTCTGCTAATAAGTTCAGTTTGTTGCAGTAAGACCACTAAGCGTCCAGATCTTGAACAAGCGGGCCCAGCTGTCCGCAGACAGGAACTACGAGGTGGAGTGCAGGGCTGTGGGGTCAAGGCCTGAGGCACAGGTCACCTGGTGGAAGGCCGGCAGGCAGTTGAAGAGAAGTGCTAAAAACGTAAGTGTATGTCTGTTGATTTTTCGTTATGTCATCGTCTTCAGTGGAATAAACACTAATGAGCGGAGTTAACGCAAAGATTGTAACTGCATACTTTTAAAAAACCGTACAATTGCGAGTCGGACTCACGCACGAAGGGTACTGGAACATTACATTGGGTGTTCAAAAAATAGTATTTGTTGTTATAGCGGCAACAGAATAAACATAATCTGTGAACGTTTTAACTGTCTAGTTCAGTTCTCTGTTCAGTAGACTGACTGCCAAATGACCGGATTTACTTCCATTTTCAGGTCTTGAAGTTTCAGTGACACTTTTTAGGGTTCATAAGATTAAATCCGTCTGTCTATGAGTCTATCTTCTTCTTCTTCTTCTTCGGCGTATACACTTATACAGGTCCGCTGCTTGAAAAAGGCCCCCCGCAAGGTTTTAATTGCTTTGAGGGGGGTGCCATAATCCCCACGCTTGGCAGGCGGCTTGAGGATCGCAGTAGTTTGATATTGGCTGGTTTTCCCCGTACCAGAGGACCGACCACGCTGGGAGAGAAATTCGAAACTTTGCGCTTTCAATTGGCCTTTCCCGGCTGGTAGAGCAAGCGACTAGGGTGGCTGATGTAGTTGGTCATACTGCCAATTGTCTGGACCTTCTGCTGACCACTAATCCGGACAGATGTGTTGTAACGGTTCCGTTGGGAACTTCAGACTACTGTCTGGTGAAGTCTGTATCGTCCTTCTCCCCACCAGATCACGATTCTCGTGGTGAACGGCGATTGTGGTGATACAAGTCAGCAGATTGTTGTGGTGATACAAGTCAGCAGATTGGGATGAGATGCGCCACTTCTTTGCGTTTTATCCTTGGCAGCAGGTCTGCTTCTCTTCTGACAATCCGCCGAGCTGTGCGGACGCCATAACCGATGTGGTGCGTCAAGCTATGGAGTATTTTATCCCCTTCAGCGACGTGCCCGTCGGTGGCTCAGCTCGTCCATGGTTCAATGCCGATTGTATCCAAGCTGAACACTGAACAGCGTAAGCACGCGGCATTTCTCACCTGGGTTGACGCTCGTGACCGCAGAGCTCCGGATCTAAGCTCAAAGGAGAGACCCTTTAACCGTGCTGCCAAGTCCTACAAAAAGGCGCTTAAGAAGGTTCACACTCAACACTGGCTCATACGGCGAGAGAGAAAGCAGGTCTCTTTGCTTCTCTCTTTGCCCATAATTCGCGTCTTGATACTGGCAGTGCTACTCCACCTAATTTACCTCATTGCGGAGCTTCAATGCCTGAAGTTCGCATTAGGAACAAGGAGGTTCTGAGAGTACTGTGTCGTCTGGACGTGGATAAGGCTAGTGGTCCGGATGGTATACCAGCGATTGTTCTTAAAGCTTGTGCGCCCGAGTTGTCTCCTGTATTGACGCGCTTGTATCGTCTCTCATTTAGGACTGGTATAGTGCCCAAGTCCTGGAAGCTTGCTAACGTGCAGCCCGTGCCCAAGAAGGGTAGTCGTGCCGATCCTGCCAACTATCGGCCGATTTCGATCACCTCCATACTTTGCAAAATTATGGAGCGCGTATTCAACTGGTTCCTCTTGGCATACCTGGAAGGTAACGATCTTCTCAGTGACCGACAGTACGGGTTTCGCCGCAATCGGTCAACTGGGGACCTACTAGTGTATGCCACTCACTTGTGGGGCGAGGCCCTCGAGAAGAATGGGGAAGCGATTGCTGTCTCCCTTGATGTCTCGAAGGCCTTCGACCGGGTATGGCACGCTGGCCTCTTGAGTAAACTTCCAGCGTACGGCATTTCCCCTAGCCTGACTGGCTGGGTAAAAGACTTCCTGACTGAACGGTCCCTCCGAGTTGTTGTCGATGGATGCTCTTCTGAGCCCATGTCAACTAATGCCGGTGTTCCTCAGGGGTCTGTTCTCTCTGCAACTCTGTTCCTGCTGCATATTAACGATCTGCTGATGCCCGGTATCTATGGGTATGCAGATGACAGCACAGTTGTAGAGAGATACCTGCCGGGTGCTCGGGCTAGTAGGGAATCAGTCCGGTCCGAAAGAGAGGCCATGGTTGAGCGAACGACTGTTGCACTGCAGGCAGTCTCCGAATGGGGCAAAGCCAATCTTGTAGCATTCAATGCCGCCAAAACACAGGCGTGTCTTTTCACCGCCAAAAGGAGCCCGTTCACCTTGGCTCCTACTTTTTGGAATGTGTCCTTGGAGTGTTCCGACCGCCTTCAGCTTTTGGGAATTGAGATTTCCTCGGACCTTAACTTTGGGTGGTTCATTGGGTCCAAGGCTAAGGTGGCTGCCAGGAAACTTGGCGTTATCGCAAAGGTCCGGCAGTACTTCACACCTGGGCAGCTTCTAATGTTATACAAAGCACAGGCCCGTTCGTGTGTGGAGTACTGCAGCCACATTTGGGCTGGTGCTGCCAAGTGTCACCTGGCCACTTTGGATTCAGTGGAGAGACGTGCAAAGAGGCTGATTGGTGACCCTGATCTAACTCGAGTCGGTCTCCAAAGCCTAGAGCACAGGCGTAGAGTAGCCAGCCTTTCGGTGTTCTATAGGATGCATTTCGGGGAGTGTGCGAGGGAATTGCATGATTTAATTCCCCCATCTCCGTTCCACCAGCGGACGACCCGTCGTACGGCTGGTTTCCACCCTTACGTTGTTAACACCACTACGATCCGGACGAAGCGTTTCGTCTCCTCCTTTATACCGCGTACATCGAGAGACTGGAATAGTTTGCCAGCGGCGGTGTTTCCGTCGGACTACAATTTGAGTGTCTTCAAGGCTAGAGTGAATAGGCTCTTAATAAACTAGTGCGCTTTACTACCAACGATTGCGTCACTGCTTACCATCAGGCGGGATTGCGGTCAAGCGCTAATTTATAATTACATTTAAAAAAAAACCACATTTCACATTAAGTTTATTAATTTTGCAATTTTTCCAACTTCTTCGATGAGCTGCCAAAACCCGAATGCCCATGTTCACGCGTACCCCTCTTTTCATTCTACCATTTCACACCAATTTCCACAAACGGACGTTCGTTTCAAATTGATTTGACATCCTCTTAGTCAATACGGAGTGGAATAAAGTAGAATAATGGATAGTGCATTGCCCAAGAGGACCGGACGTGAATACAGACATTAAGAATACTATTTACATATAAAATATCGCTATAAATATGAATTACAACACAAGTATAGCAGAAAAGCTAACAATAGTACTACTAGACAGATTGTCTGGCAGTAGTAGACTATCCAATGACAGCTGGGACAAACGGCTTAAAGTGCCTTCAGAGTACTCTGAAGGCACTTTAAGCCGTTTTAGCCTTAAGCTGCTGCTTAAGCGCCGGTTAAGCTGATAAATGTACTATAGGTGGATACCAAGTTCACACCGTGTCTGCCAATAATAGATTTAGTAGGAAAACGACAGGTACAATGGAGCCTGCTGTCAGTGTTAATAACTACTTCCCTGATTGTGCATACGGGAACTATAGTTATGTAAAGCGACACCCATCACAAAGTACTTAGTAACAATAGTAGATTAGTAGCCAAGGGCTGTAAGGCATCAAATTACAGCACGAGATATTTTTCAATTGATGCTTACACCCGAGCTAACTACTCTGCTTTACATCTCGGTTATGGGGTAAGTAGAAAAAAATTACATTACAAGAATAATAGTAGACCGGAAGTTCTATTTCAGAGAAATTATTGTTAATTGCTGCTTCAGCTTCCATTTTCATTGAATCGGGTGTGCAGCTTATATCTTCATCATTAAATTTACAGAACTCATATTTTTTTTCATAAGTAGCACGTAATTATAAAAAAAAATCTCAAATCAAACAATACTTGAAAGTAAAAGTTTTCTATCCCGCCTCTTTACATCTTTTTTTTTTAAATTATTTTTTCAAGAACGAAATTGAGCTTTGCAGTGCGATATTTTAAATTGATGACTATTATACTTATACGAAGACAAGGCTCAATAGCGAAGCGACCTCTTTTGTCATTGGGTTGAATGCATGATGTCTATTGCCAGTATGGTGGTTAGATGTACGCTAAGTTTTTGAAAGAGTGAAGAGTTTTTTTTAAATTACTTACTGCCCTAGGGCTTTTCTAGCTACATTATTATCACCTACAAGCCCCATTTGGGAGTAATAAGGACCTATTTACCGAATATGAGAGATATACATTGATATCTTCAACTAGATAAGTCTTTATTACAGCAGACTCCACTGTCTGTCTGTCAACTCAACAGTTGAAATTTTCTCAGATAATTTATTTATTTTGCCGTTGCTGTCAGCAAAACTAGAAACTATGAGGCTAGGTGCAGTGTTATACATCTAGTAACTTGATAGAAATGACTAAATATAAATTTGGTTCTAGTTAATATTTTGTAGTTATAAAAAAAAAACTGAGTTTTTAATGTAGCTTCTTATTACAGAGAAATATTGAAGTAAAAGCCGCTTATCGTCTTATTCCACATATTACATCCAATAAAGACTTTTCTCGAAGCCTTTACACGGTTCTCAGTAATCAGCTGTCGCGCCAATTACCCCGTCTCTCCGCGGTTACCTCGCCTAGTGGTGATTACAAAGCTAAGCTACATTTAAACCCACATTGATTGAACTAACACACGACAAATACGCTCAGCATTAATAATGTGCTTCGTACAATAATCTACTATTTGCTTTCCAATGTAAATACATACGTATGTCTGACTATGAACACTGGGAGTTTTTAATTAAATCTCACCACGAATGCTAGTTTTTGGTTATGTTGACTTAAGTTTATATGAGCAATTGAGTGGGGATTAATAACTTTGTTAAATTTTGATTATGTTTAAAGAATTGTGCGAAGTTTGGAACAGTAACTATCCAATTAAATTGAGGTAGGCAACATTTGAAGAAGTAGTAAAGTTATCTTGTTATACTGCTGCTCCGTGATTTCGTGTCAGAAGTTTAGTACTATTTCTTTAAGCTCCTGTGGGAATATGAGAAGTCGGTTATATCTTAAATAAGTTAGGTAGGAATCCTTTCAATTTCTCGTTTATGGCACTTCTTGACTTTTGCCAGAATCATAGCTGAATTCGTGTTATTCGATTTTATTATATTTTCCCTGTTTGACGTTTGTGTTATTGTTTACCTATACAAAAATAAAATCGATTAACAAAAACATGTATCGAATTTTGGACAGTATAGGACGTATACTGATATTGTAATAATAAATGACGTAACAATATGACGTAAAAATTAATAAGGGTTGACCATCTGACCACAAGTTTTAGAACTGATTCTATACTGTTAAAGGTAATCTGTAGAACAGTCATATAAAAAAAAAAACTGCCACAATGATAAATTGAACCTGTTTTGAAGACGTTATTATTTTTTTGGACTTACAAGTGACCTCCAAACTTAGGTTAGTAAAACAGTTACGAGGTTGACTGTGTAGAAACAGACACTATCAGTAGCAATGGTTTTGATTTTGACAGTCCAACATCATTCATCGCATTATTTAGATTGTTGAGCAGTCATATTTTCGAAATGATTCCAACTGACAGTAGGTAATAGTGTGTTACGTAATGTATTATTAAATAACATGACTATTTGAAATTGCCACCTACCTGCGCATTGTGATGTAACTGGAAATAAAACATACCACAAACCAGACCACAGCGACACGGTCGTAATTAATAAACCACTAATTATGGAAGTACGTTGGGAAATCATCGCAATCATCATAATTTACAAATTAACTGACATTTATTAACTTTGTCTGTTATAGACACTGAATTATTTGTGACTAATATCTGTTGAGAATTGATATGTTATGATAAATGGAGTGTAAGCATGGTAAATGTCTTTTTAAAATGTAAACTACTTTAAGGGTGTTGAGCAGTTTTATTGGATGGGGGACAGACCCGCCAACGTGATTACTACAGCGAAATATACATAATCCCCTCCATTCATAAACGTGGCTTAAAGTTAACTAATGATTAGCGATTGTTTAACCATATATTTTTGACATTTTAAAATCACATAACTTCAATCTTCGTTTATAAATAAACATCGTAGTGGGTTGGTTTGACGGGAAAGCTAAGATGAGTGTCACGCGCATTTTTCCTTAGACTTAACGACTTACGTCACTTAACTTTAATAGTTTTTAATGAATAAACACCATAGTGTTTAAGGGGTTTATTAATAAACGTAACGTGCAAACATCAAAAATGTATGGATAAACAGTCGCTAATCATTAGTTAACTTTATTCAACGTTTATGAATAATGTGGGAATATGTAGACTGTGTTTGTATAATGTATACAATGCTATACATTGCATCACCGTTTTAACTTTTTTCGTTGATGACATAATAATAATTTTAGTTTTCGCTTCTCAGCCAGTCACACGGCTGTTTTTTTAACACTAGAATATATTGATAACTAGCGACACGCCCCGGCTTCGCACGGGTGCAATGCTGATACTAAATACACTACAGAAAAAATGTGAACGTATAAAAAGCATAGCGGCCCGTTGTGTGATATCCATAAGAGATGACATATAGGTGCCATCGCAGACTTTTTAGTAGACTTTTTCAATATGTACAATATTTTGATTAATCTCGTAGGGTTCAGCCTGCGTTTCACTGCAAACGCGGAAAACGACTCGCGCGCGTTTACATAATATAAACCTTCCTCTTTAATCACTCTATCTATTAAAAAACCGCATCAAAATCCGTTGCGTAGTTTTAAAGATTTAATCATACAAAGGGACATAGGGAAAAAGAAAGTGACTTTGTTTTATTATATACAAGCTTTCCGCCCGCGGCTTCGCCCGCGTAGAGTTCGGTTATATCGCGCTTTTTGGATTTCCCTCGGGAATATCAATTTTTTCCGAGATAGATGTTAGTCTAAACCTTCCTTAAGAATCACTCTATCTATTAAAAAAAACCGCGTCAAAATCCGTTGCGTAGTTTTAAAGATCTAAGCATACATACGGACATACAGCGAAAGCGACTTTGTTTTATACTATGTATTGATTATGTAGTGAAGCTCTTTTGTGATATTCACCATCTCCACCATATAATAACCACCATAAATTAGTTACCTAATTTGAGTTTGAGACGATTTGCGAATTTATAACTCGACAGAACTAAAAGCTTCTGCGAACAAAATTTTGTGCAGAACTTTAGCTGATGCATTTCGAAAACAATGTTTAATGTTAAACAAAAATATGCTTTGACTGAACATCAATGTATATTTATCGTTTGCTTGTACCATGCAATCTCAATTACCTCAGTAACGCCATTTAGTAGCAACAGTTACAAACTAATTAATAGTTTAGACATCGTATCGTAACACAAATTTTAACCTAGGTACCTATTGCTGGTCTCCTCCTCCTCCGCCTCCGTGGCGTAGCGGTAGCGGACGCGGCCGCTGCACAAGATGGCGCGGGTTCGATCCCCGCACAGTGCAAGTATTTGTATGCATGAATATGAATATTTGCACTGGTCTGGTCGTGCCTCGAAAAGCACGTTAAGCCGTTGGTCCCGGTTGCCATACGAACATCTGGTGGCAGTCGTTACGGGTTGTTGGAGCCCTCAAAAATCCAACAATTGGTCTAACTGCAATGCTTCGATGTCGCCTTCAGGTTGTGGAGGTTCGACGGCAGTCGCTTCACGGAAAATGTCGAAGTTTAGCCATATCAGTAGTTGGACTGGTAAAGCGGACCCCAGACTCCAAAGCTGAAAAGGCTTCGGATGCGACTGGGATTAACGCTAGGACGATGATGACCTATTGCTGGTCTCCTAAGATGTGACATGTGTATATGGTTTAGCTAACTGTAATTATGTATGTCTTAACTATTTACTTACTATATTCAAACGATCCTACGAGCTTTGATGTTGTCGCCCTCGTGAAGTAGGTAGGTAATATGTTTTCTTTGTGAAACTTGAAGACGTTTGAGTGAAAATGAACCTTTTTATTCGTTAAAGAATCGCGGTTGGTTGTTTTGATATTTTCCCTTTTTCTCTTTTAAAAACGTAGAAGCTATATTAGAGTCAAGATTATGATATTTTCAAGTTATGGAATAACAACTGAATGTTATACTTGTCAAAGTTCATATTCCATTGCCACCCAAAACTTATTAGGGCCTTGGACTGCGGTCACTGTATAATCGACCTAAAGTACATTTGCTAAAGTAAGTAACTGATTTTTCTTTGCCCAGGCTGTATTTCGTAAACCGTGGTAACTAGACAGTTGACATCTTCACTGAACTGCAGTCTTCCGGGTACATTCACAAACTGAGCACTTAGACGCATCCTTGATCTGGTCCGTCCATCTCATTAGTGATCTGCAACGTGGTCTGATGCCCTCAACCTTTCTCTGCACCACGAGACGTTCAATGAAGTCAATACCGCGACGAGAAACATGACCAAAGCAGGTAATTAAACTTAAATTCAGGCTGTTGATTTTAATTTATTGTTGCATAAGCAAGACGAGTAGGTAGTGTTTGTCGTATATTAAACTTCAATGCTGTAAATTGCCTCGACTGTCGATGGTCTTTATCATCAGATCTACTGCAGACCTTCATTTTAACCCATATGGGTGAAAAGTTCTCATCAATATTCATAAATAAATTACCTCCAAACACAAAGTAGATACTGTAAACCGTTGGTGAGTCCCCTTAGCTGTCCTTCGTCTTCATCATAATAACCATAATGACAGTAACAACCGATCTAGGCGTAAAGTTCTTTTCACCACAAATTCATCAAGCACAAACACAAGGTAGCTTCTGTGAATCGGTGAGGAGTTCCCTCGACTGTCTCCCAGCTCCATCGTCAGATCTGCTTGAGAACTTTATTAAATTATAGTGCTTTAAAATACTTAATGATAAAACTTAGAAATGCTTTAGTCGTCCCTTCAATTTTTGAAAATTCCATTTGATTTCTCTGGTCTTCCATCATCAAAACCTGACATGATGACTATGGGACCACTTGGGAAGTATACTCTATCAAAAAAGAATTTTGCAAATCCGTCCAGGTATCTTAGAGCAATTGGTAAACATACATGAGGGGACGTCAGGAGGCGGGGCCGAAGATCCGGATAGTTGAGGTGTGTTCTTATCCGCATCCCGTCATGGGTATTATCGTCATCGGTATTTCGGGAAAACGTTGAAAAATAACTATAGTGTGATGTTCGATTCTAACTGTACAGACCCAATTTAATATTAAAGGATTACAATGATAATCTCAGATTAAAACAGATAATAGCTACTGGGTTTAGGAATTACTAACACACTCGATCGAAGCTTGAGCAAACAATGCCCGCGCTAACGGTCGCTCGCTATGGAAAACGTAACTCCAGTCGATGTTACCCGCTCTAAATAAAAATCATAATTTATCCGAATATCGAACAAAAAATAGAGTAATTTACAAACAATTGATACTGATACAAAAGAAATCACAATATTCAAAATTACCCAGTCACGTGTCGTTATACATAAAATAATTTCGACGAATTGAGAACCTCCTCTTCTTTGAAGTCGGTTAAAAAACAATGTTACTAAAGACAAGGCATAGCCTGATATTATGTTGCTTGGTTTGGAAACATTATATTTTGCACAAGTATACCTTTCAAGGTGAGCCATCAGAGGGAATGAAAATTTGTAAGTTTTTCCTTTTCACCAATACACATCCCATTGGACAAAAAGCTTGTGCTTAATGAAAATATTGACATGAAGTTTCCTTTTCCCTTTTCCTTTATTTTAATATTTCTGGAGGATTAGGTCCATACAAAAAAAAATAGTTTTTAAATTTAAACATTATGTCGTCCACGGGTGGGAGGGGATTGAACGATCTATATTTTTTAGATAAACGCCTATATTTCCTAGACAAAGAAAAGTTCACCGCGCTGAACAAAAAGAGTTTTAAAAAGAACTAATTATGTATATTGTTAATTACGCTAAATTTAACTAAAATAGTCTAATCCCAAAACTGTTGATGAAACGGTTCATGTTGATTTAACCGCTGGAATTTGTTAATCGGGGAACCATTTCATTATCTACGTAATTAAGCAGAATTTTCAATTATAATTGTATTAGCTGTTGCCCGTGACATTGTCCGAATGGATTTTGTATTAAATGATTTGATATTCAATTCAATTTTTATGCGATAACATTGCACAATATGTTTGAATATAATACAGCGTCGTTTCAAAATCCATCCAATAATAATAATTTTTATTTTATTTGTTTTGTATAAAAATAGTAACACACAAAGCTTAACTAGAGATTTTAAAGTTAGTACTATATACTTTCTTAAAATATTACATATATAACCCACAGCCTTGTCTACAAATTCCCAAAAAAAAAAAGTTAAAAAGGAAAGAAATAGTGTGCAAAAACAGCAGTAAGAGGAAAGTAATAAAAACATATACTTATAAATTTAGTTATATATTAGGTTTTTCTTTGAAACGATCGATCTTTGGGGTACATAAATGCCCGGCGTAGGTTTCGATATGTTATTTTTTTTCTTTTTATGCTCCGCTCCTATTGGTCACAGCGTGATGTTATATTATAGCCTAAAGCCTTCCTGGATTAATGGGCTATCCAACGCAAAGAGAATTTTTCAAATCGGATACGTAGTTCCTGAGATTAGTGCGTTCAAACAAACAAATTCTTCAGCTTTATATATTAGTATAGATTATGCCAAGTTCTATAAAGTGAGCGTCGTACGCATCAACAAAGCGGCGGAGAGACATGCATACCTCACCATTAGTCCTGCATGAGTTCGTGTGGAATAATCGAGGCTCACGTCCTCCACGAAACGATGATACATAATAAACGATTATAGTATGGTACTAAATAATCTAGATTTAACTTTTGGACTATCGAAACTATTATTGCATATACTATGCAGCATCACTACACACAGAAGAAATCATCTAGGCTCCATAACATCGACTGCCGGCAAAAGTTTCCACCCACCAGACAAAGTCTTGCCGCCAACTGCCAAGCGATTCGTCATATTCCGGCATAGAGAGGTGAAGAGAATGGGTCTGAGCAGTTGTGATGCAATGTGTGCTGGGTACGATGCGCTAAATGTTGTTGTGCAGAGAGTTTGGTCCTGAAGGGCCTCCAGATCAGTCGCTCTCTGGTGCAGCATCTTTGGTCGTGTTGTTGGGTTTAACATTGCATCACCTGGTTCAACTGTCGTCATTCTTCCTATCCACTGAGTTTTTTTTTGTGTATTAGTGAATAGACTCCTAATAAACCAGCGCGCTTTACCATCAACGATTGTGTCGCTGCTCACTACCAGGCAGGATTGGGTCAAGCACGAGTTTATACTTATAAAAAAATAAAATAAAAACATTGTAACATTCAGTAATCAATACACAACGTATAATAAAACAAAGTCACTTATCTATCCCTATGTCCCTTTGTATGATTAAATCTTTAAAACTACGTGCGTTTTTTTTTTTTTTTTTAATAGACAGAGTGATTAAAGAGGAAGGTTTATATTTATATCAGCATCCATTAAATTGTGGAGAAATACTATCATTTTTGAGGTTTCTAATGTGATGTCCTAGGACCTAGATAATTACATTTTTCCGCGTTTGCGGTGAAACGCAGGCTGACCCTACGAGATATATCAAAATAATGTACTAAATATTGTACCCATTGAGGTCGTGGAGGGTCTCCAGATCATCCGCTTGCGCAGCATCGTTGGTCGTGTTGTTGGGTTAAACATTGCATCACCTCGCTCAACTGCCGTCTTCCTTCCTATTCACTCAGTTTTTTTGAGTGAATAGGCTTAATAAGCTAGTGCGCTTTACCATCAACGATTGCATCACTGCTTACCATCAGGCGGGATTGCAGTCAAGCACTAGTTTATAACTATTAATAAAAATACTTTTTATGACAAATACGAATTTTCGAAGCGATTTTAACCAATAAATAATTTAAAATTACGTAATTGCATTTTTCTGCACAACCTATTCTTGTTTTATTACTTACATATAACATAAATAATCGCTTCGGATGTTCAATTAGAACTACCAATATCGTTCCGCAGTCATGAAGTTACAGTCATACAGACAGTTTATTTCACATACACATATAATATTAGTGAGGAATTATGGACAGCACATTATTTAAGTGTTGTTTCAAACAATTATCAGCGTTATTAATTGACTAAAATTTTCCTCTAGCTGTAATTTTATGAAATTGTGTTAATTGCTAATTTTCTCCCATCATTTGTGAAAGTTTACTGAGCGTAGCGGCCATTGTGTGAAGTGATGAGAGTTTGTGGGTCAAAACGAGGGTAGACAATGTGCCATCACGTTGGCAATTAATTCTTTTCAACGTCGAGTTGCGCATAGTTTTCAGAGAATTGCTGTTGCCACTCTTTATTTTAGATTGTGAATTTATGTGGCTTCGTTTGCGTGTCTATTTGTGATATCAAAAAATCTGTTTTTGTAATCAGCCGCAGTAGAAATTGTTATCATAAATCGTTTATTAGTCAAATTACTACTAACTAGGGAAAAATAAAGTATGTACTTCTCTTATCTTCATCATAATCTCAGCGTTAATCCAAGTCGCAGCCGAAGCTTTTCAGCTTTGGAATTTGGGGTGCGCTTTACCAGTCTAACTGCTGATATTGGCTAAACTTCGATATTTTCCGTGAAGCGACTGCCGTCTGACCTCCACAACCCGGAGGCGATATCGAAGTATTGCAGTTAGACAAATTGTTGGACTTTTGAGGGCTCCAACAAGCCGTAATGACTGCTACTAGATGTCCATATGACAACCGGGACCAACGCCTTAACGTGCTTTCCGAGGCACGACCAGACTAGTGCAAATATTAATATTCATGCATACAAATATTTGCACTGCGCGGGGATCGAACTCGCGCCTTATTGCGCAGCGGCCGCGTTCGATACTTCTTAAACTAATGTTACAAAGGAAACATAGTAACTCTGCATTGTTATTGTTTCATGCAAAAACTGTTGAACGAATTTGCATATAATTTCGCACACAGATGGCTTATGATCAGGATTGATATAAATTGTAATTTGTGCTGATATTAATATAAATATTGATTTCTTTAAATATAAACCGTGAGGAGCAGTTAGTAAAAATCTTCTATATCTTCCTTTAAATATTTTGTCGAGCTACTCGGTAGTTATAGTAGATAATTTGTCAGCTAAGGATACACAAGTAAATCCTAAATCTTTCCACAGCTAATTTCATTTGAGAGGTTTCCAAACATTCGAAGGAGTAAGTTTTGAAGTGAAAATTGAAACGGCACAAATTCAAAGAAACTCAAGTTATACCGACAGCAGCAAACGTGCCGTCTTGTGTGAACGGCAAACTGTTGCTGTCCCATTGTCTTAGTGCCGACTTCCCACTTCCCACGTGCTGAACTCGAAGATGCGATTGACGCAGAGGATTCGCACTTGTCTTTCTTTAGGGTTTCGTACTAAAAGGGTAAGACGTATGTTATAGCGGTAACAAAAATACATTATCTGTGAAAATTTCAACTGTCTGTGTACGGTTCATGAGATTACAGCCTATTAACAGACTGACAGATAGTGGGGCATTAGTAATAGGCGGGGGTATTACTATTACTAAGACTCTACTGTCCGTCTGACTGTAATATCATGAACTGTGATAGTAGACAGTTGAAATTTTCACAGATAGGCTTAATAAACAAATAATTCTTGGTGATAGGCCATAACATCAGCTGCCGGCAGAATTTACCACCCACCAGACAAAGTCTTGCCGCGAAGAGATTCGTCGTGTTTATTATATTTATTAAGTTACGTGCTTTGTTTTCGTCTCCTTTACTCTTCATACTAATTTTTCTATCTATGTCGCAGCTATGACGGAAGAGATTCCGTCAAGACCTCCTACCAATTGTTCTGTTTTTTTTTTTTTTTTTTGTCGTTTTTATGTACATACGTGTGTACATACATGGACAAAGAGAAAGTATCATGTGACACATATCAAAATATCATTGACTATATCCAATAAATTCCTCGTATCCCAGTCCACTAGTCGACGTCATTGACCAACTTTATAACAATTCTCTCCCAGTCCAACTGCCCCGTTTACAATTTTAGTCAACTACAATATTCAATAGTACCGTGGAAACCAATTATGTACAAAAAAGTATAAAATAAAATGGAGTAACATTTCCCAATAAATGCAAAATGATAGCTGAGTTTAATAGCTATCAGACGGACGTTATTCGCAGAAATTGAATTTTTTGGTACTCTTGTTATAATAAAGGAAAACAAAAAAAAATAAATTGGCTTGGTTTTTTTTTTGGTTTCCGTGCCACAAAAGGAAAAAAAATAAGGTATAGGTTTCTCAAGAACGCGATGAGGTATCCAGTTGACATGACGTTTCATTAAACAAATGAAACTTCTAGGTCAACGCAATAAAATATGTGGATTATTTTCATTCTAACTTTTCCGTCTAGTAGGTACTTATACAATATGTAAAGAAAACCCTGTCCGATCCGTGAAGGTATTGTTAGGTATCGATAACTGATTCTACTAATGCCTACAAAGACGGGCTAAACTTAAAAAAAATCCTCCTAAAAAAATAAATAGTATTTCGCAAAAAGAGGTAACTTAAAACATGTGCGATAGGTCATACAGGCGCGGGCGGAGAGGGGCAGGGCACGCGGCACGCGTTCGCATCGCTATTCGCTCAGAATTATACCGCCAAAAATAATGTTGTCACTTTTTAAAAATTACCAAATTTTGGGGAAGTTGCAATTTATTCGCGGAAAAAAAAAGGTTATTTCAAAATTCACTAGTATTGTTACTATGATGATTAAGTAAAATTTCATATGTTATTTGGTCATGTGTTTACCTAACCTTTACTATCCTTACGGGTCGGACAGGGTTTTCTTAACATATTGTATATGTTGTTCAACAAGTTAAATAAGGGTTTAAAAGTAGCCCTAAAGAGTTCCTTATAGCCAGGAGGTGTCCTGGCTCCATAGTCAAACCCTTGACACCAAGTCCAATATATTGGACTCGACAAAACCAATCATATGGGCGCAAACTCGGTATTCTCCTTCTTCTAAAATTTTATTACATTGTTAGGTGGTTACAAGACGTGGAATGAACAAAAACGATATAGTTTGATATTTGCGAATAATTCAATACCTATTGGATTATTTCTCTTTGACCTAGAGTCATAAAATTTGGCAGGAAGCGAGGTGTGACAGCACAAGCCAAGTCTGAAAGTTGTTCATTTATAGTTTCTCATATATATTTTCGTGATTACAAACTTACATTTGCTGTTGCAGAATGGCCCGTGACGTATGGGAGAACATGTTCATCAACTAGAATGTTAAGTTTGTTTGTTTCTTGAGATAAATTCATCCAAACTATGGAACCCTTCATTGTGCTTCGTCCAACACGTACTCGTTTCTTTTTTAGGGGTTCAATTGATTGAATAAGTAGGTAAGTACAATTCAGACAAGTTCATGGTTCAAGTTGAAAAGTAAAAAAGAGAAATTGTCTCTTTTGCACACTAAGACGTAAATTTATTTTGTATTCATTTATACAGGGTGGGAATGAGGTTTTTTGCTTTTAATAATTATAAACTAGTGCTTGACTGCAATCCCGCCTGATGGTAAGCAGTGATGCAATCGTTGATGGTAAAGCGCACTAGTTTATTAAGCATATTCACATAAAAAAAAAATAAGAATAGGAAGGATGACGGCAGTTGAGCGAGATGATGCAATGTTAAACCCAAGACGAACACGACCAAATGATGCTGCGCTAGAGGGAGATTGATCTGGAGACTCTCCGCGACCAAACTCCCGACACAACAACATTTGGCGCATCGTACCCGCCACACATCGCAACATAACAGCTCAGACCCGTCCTCCGTACGGCTTCACCAGACATCATGCCGGAACACGATGAATAGCTTGGCGGCAAGACTTTGACTGGTTGGTGGTAACTTCTGCCGGCAGCCGAAGTTATGGCCTAGCATCGAGAAACACATTATATTTATAGTACAGCATTATTACCATTATTCAGGAAGATTATATAAAAGAAACCTGGACTTTAAGTCTGAAATAGCCAACCCGCATTGAACAAGCGTGGTGATTACGCTCAAAACCTTCTCTGTATGAGAGGAGACCTGTGCCCAGCAGTGGGACGATAAAGGTTGATGATGATATATAAGGGTTCTCAATACATTATTTTAATTATTTTGCATGCGTTTGGTTCATATATAAGAATTTTAATAACACAGAAAAGTAGAAACAGAACCAAAAAATAAATCATGTCGCAATCCTGGTCTAGGAAATTCACTATTGTTAGATGTAACTGTGAAAAATGAATATAGTTTTGACGTGCAAACACTACACATTTACACACTGTTTCATTACGTTGCTACGTACTAGCTCCAACTTTGTCCAGACAAATTAGTATTTATTTCTACTATTTTGTACCTCCCTTCGTAATTTTATACATGTTTGGTGTACATTCTATTGATGTATGCATGGATTTAAGCATTCTCGTTGCCAACCTTGTCTGTAGGACCCTTTTTTTATAAATTATAAACTAGTGCATTATCGCAATCCCGCCTCATGGTATGGAGTGATGCAATTATTAGGAGCCTATTCATTCTACACTCGCCTTGAAGACACTCAAATTGTAGTCCGACGGAAACACCGCCACTGGCGAATTGTTTCAGTCCCTCAATGTACGCGGTATAAAAAAGGAGGCGAAACGCTTCGTCCGGATCGGTAAGGGTGGAAACTCGCCGTACGACGGGTCGTCCGATTGTGGAACTGAGATGAAGGAATTTAATCATGCAGTTCCTCGCACACTCACAAAAATGTATCCTATAGACCACCGAAATGCTGGCTATTCTACACCTGTGCTTCAGGCTTTAGAGACCGTTTTGAGTTAAATCTGGGTCGCCAATCAGCCTCTCCGTACGCCTCTCCACTAAATCCAAAGCAGCCAGGTGACATTTTGCAGCACCAGCCCAATTGTGGCTACAGTACTCCACACACGAACGATATGAACAGAAAAACATAACATAAAAGACAGAAGTCATAAGCCTGAGCATATTTCTCCTGTCTTTCTTGTTTGTCTTTATCATCACTAAAGGATATAGTAGTGATGATAAAAATGATAAACAAATATGAATAACATCACTAGTAGACACGAGTATTATCCGAGACAGCATGATTTAAAAAAAAAAAAATATTAATGATCTAAAACAAATTAACATCTCAATCCATCACACTCTGTAGTGACAGTAAAAATACAAAAATAAATAATGCTCACACAGTTTTAAATTAAGATATCAATTTGTGACATGTTTGAAAATCGTTCAATCAACGCATTTACAGACTGTCATTTGTTAATATATGTTTATTTTATGTACAGACGAGCACAACGTTCCTGTGGCTTTCAACTAATGCTCTGACATTGTTGTGATTGATTGTCCATATTATTTGTTTTGCTTTTAATCCTTTTTTGTTGAAGTAAATCTTCTTTTTCGACAAATGGAAGAGATTTTAAAGTAATGCATCATATTTTTTGTTACGCGCCATCTTGCTTTCATATCGAAATTCAGTTGTGACATAACAATAAATTAGTATCTAAGTCATTGATCTAATATTAAACAGATATGATGTGCTCTAACAAATTAACTTAGATATATGTGCCGATCGGAGCAGCAGCACACACATGCATTTTTTTTATTCTGCATACATTTCACACGTTGGCACAGTGTGAGTGAGATGGGGCGCATAGAGAAGAAAAAGATGGCTAGTGTTTGTCGTTTGCGCTTAAATAGAATCGACGAAAACTAAAGCGACTTGCTGGACTTACCTCCTTTTGTACGCTTCATTTTCAGTGCGCTAGTGACGTATCTACCTTAGTTTAATATTATATCAATGATCTAAGTGGTAATTTAAGTTTGAATCAAAGGATTAAAGAGAGTCTTATACGGTGAAATCATATTGTACTTGTCAATATGATTTCACTATATAAGACTCTCTTTATCAATTGGAGTTCTATAAAAACCTTACCGTATAAATGTAGCTGAAGGAAGTTGTCATTCCATCTACTATTAATTTAATCGATAGGTACTACTTACAATTCACTTCAGCTAAGTTATCACGTTGATATTTTAACATAATACCTACCTTCGTTCTTGTTAGGACATAAAAAGTCCTGTCTCCTAATGTTTGCTATGCCCCACAGGATACATAATGTAATATTCATCTAAGAACACACATTTAATGCAATACAGTATTGAGTAATAGTAGATTAGTAGCCAAGGGCTGTAAGGCATCAATAGCAGCCCGAAATATTTAGGCGCGCGAGCGCATGGAGAGCGCCTATAGTTCGAGGGTGCAATATTGATGCATATACCCGAGCTAACTACTCTGCTGTATTTCTCGATTGAGAGGTAAGTAGAAAAAAACCGGCATTACAAGAATAAAATATTTTTATTCCCGCCTTTTTGCATCTTTTTTTTTTAATTAAAGTAAGCTTTGCCGTTCGATATTTAAAATTGATGACTATTATCCTCATACGAAGACAAGGCTACATAACGAAGCGACCTCTTTTGACATTGGGCTGAATGCATTATATCTGTATTGTCCTGCCTATTGGAGTATTTTACGGCTCACCAACACCACAACACGCATACATTCAGACCACACAACCGCTTCGCTCGGCTGCCGGAACTCGACTGACTCGTGACGCGGCGCATGAGACAACCCACAGTTTAGTCAATACACTACATCCCTTTTTTGTTTTATTTTTTTTTTAAATATAAATTTATTAACAAATCTAAATTATAAGACGAATTTATATGTAATGGGCTTTTCATCGAGCATGATTAATATTTGTTTGTTTTCTAAATTAATCAAATATAATTTAAAGTGTCAATAGGTAAGTCCAAACTTACCATTATCAAGTTGAAGTAAGTTCAGGTGTCAGCATTCATTTCTTCGTCGTTGGTTTCTGGTACACGCTCCATTCTCCTTGAATCTTTTCCAAATGTACTACCTACCTACATTTCTTTTGCGAATTTGTCCAGTCTCATCGCGGCGAACTGTGATATCTCCATCTTTCTTATTTTACACAGTTGTGTGTGTTTTTGGATTGTAGTCCAAGCTTAATTTGTTTTCTCTATTTATGTTTTTGTTTATGTATGTTAATTACAAACCAGTGCCCGACCGCAACCCCGCCCGGTGGCAAGCAGCGATGCAATCGCCGATGGCAAAGCGCGCGGCAAAGTTCATTAAGAGCCCACTCACTCCAGCCCAGAAGACACCCAGACTGCAGTCAGACGGAAACAGCGCCGCCGGCAAACCGCTCCAGTACCTCGATTCACGCGGCACAAAAGAGGAAGCGAAACGGCTCGTCCAGATCGTCGCGGCATCAACAACGTAAGGGCGGAAATTCGCCGCACGACGGATCGCCCTGTTACGATTGCCAAATGCACCCTAAAATGCATAAATAACTAAAATACTTCAAACTTAGCAATAAAGCTCTCTACGTCACAAAAGTGCTTAATCAGCACTTTCGTCACGAGTACATCATTCAGTCAGTCTGCGTTCAACCTTTATCGCGAGCACATCTCTTAGACGTACCAGTTCATCCTGTCTGTATCTAAGTGCTAAATATAGTGTTTTAATTAAAAACGTTTTTTTTAAAACCTTTCCGACGTTTACCCGTCTAACAATTGGTGGCAGCGCAAAAGGATTTTAAAAATCTGGAAAACGCCTCAGACATTCAGTGTGCAAATCATAGTGCCGAACCAGACTCATTCTATATTCACATCTTATCTACCTATTCTAAATCCCATAAAATCCAACTCTTACCCGCGTGTGTATTTTCTGTGAAATACCGTGAGTTCAGAGTGCAAATCCAGTTCCAGTGTTCCTGAAAATCATTCAGGTACTTACACCGTCCCTGAAATCAGGTGATCATGTTCCTGTCTCTTCTCGTCACTGCAGCTGCAATCCTGTAAGTGAAATCAACATAATAACTCGAAATCCAGTGCAGTGCCGTGTGTTCAAAATCATAAATAAAATATAATCCAGTGCAAAGTTACAGTGAGACTTAGTGATAAAATCCGTAGTCAAAACATCCGAGCTTCTACGAAGTGGCCCGCTTATCAGCTCGACTCGACGCATTCTTAGCATACTTTGTAACCGTTGTACTTTATTATTTTGTATTCTATTTTATTAGCTTTGTTTCGTTTTATTTTCCGGCCTATATGCCAACCGAAAAATCTGAATCAAGGGCAGAGCTCGTTACTCTGTCAGAAAAAATGGAAACAAGTATTCTTTTCAAGTTTATTAAACCCTTTGACGGGTCTCGAGAGAAACTTCAATCATTTCTCAATAATTGCGACAATGCAAACAAACTTGCTTCAACAACTCAAAAACCTATTTTATTAAATTATATTCTAAGCCGACTCGAAGGAAAAGCCGAGTCAGCAGCATCCATAAAGGATTTTAACGAGTGGGAACAAGTAAAGTCCTTTTTACAATCCCAATTTGGGGAAACGAAACATTACGCACATCTATTATCCGAATTACAGGAACTCCAACAGCAGCCAGATGAATCTGTAAGTCAATATTCTCTCAAAATTGAGTCTTGCCTAGCCAAATTAATTACCGAAATCACATTTTCCAATAAAAAGAGAACCGAGTTAGTCGGAAAAATATCGGCTATGGAGGAACTAGCCCTCCACTCATTTTTAATGGGGCTTTCACCCAAAATTTGTAATTTAATTCGCATGAAAAATCCTTCCACCTTGAATGAAGCCATTAACTTTGCTATCTCGGAGGAGAAAATACAGGCCCTACTATCAAAAAGAAGGAATTTAAACCATCCTCCGCAAAAACTGAATACTACTCAAATTCGCTCTAAATCTAATACAACTCATAATTCAGGTAAACCCCAGTCTTCTCCACCTATATGCCGATATTGCAAGTTTGAGGGCCATACCATTGAAAATTGCAAAAAACGCCAATATAATAATAATAAAAAATACAAATCCAATCAAAATGACGATTCCACTCCACGACAAAGTAATACACAAAACCATGTCAACCACGTCGATTACGACAACGAACCCCAAAGTTCTGTAAGCGATGAAAATCATTTAAACGAGTAGTGGGCTCACGACGGTGTCACGTGGGGCCCAGCCCTCAAATTCTAAATCCGTCTTCGCACTTAAAAGACACCCATTCTAAATCCTCTGTATCTGCTGTACCTAAGAAGTCAGCTTATTCTAAATCCTCTGTATCTGCTGCACCTAAAGAGTCAGCTTATTCTAAATCCTCTGTATCTGCTGCACCTAAAGAGTCAGCTTATTCTAAATCCTCTGTATCCGCTGTACCCAAGAAGTCAGCTTATTCTAAATCCTCTGTATCCGCTGCACCTAAAGAGTCAGCATATTCTAAATCCTCTGTATCCGCTGCACATAAACAGTCAGCTTATTCTAAATCCTCTGTATCCGCTGTACCTAAGAAGTCAGTTTATTCTAAATCCTCTGTATCTGCTGCACCTAAAGAGTCAGCTTATTCTAAATCCTCTGTATCCGCTGTACCGAAGAAGTCAGCTTATTCTAAATCCTCTGTATCCGCCGCACCTATAGAGTCAGCATATTCTAAATCCTCTGTATCCGCTGCACATAAACAGCCAGCTTATTCTAAATCCTCTGTATCCGCTGCACCCAAGGAGTCAGCCTATTCTAAATCTTCTGTATCCGCTGTACCTAAAGAGTCAGCCTGTTCTAAATCCTCTGTACCAGCTGTACCTAAAGAGTCAGCCTATTCGAAATCCTCTAAATCTTCTGTATCTGAAGTACCAAATTCTTCTAAATTTACTGAGCCTACTCTGAATCCAATTGCGGGTTGTTCAACTCCTGAAACACAAAAAAGTATTATTTACGAAATTACTTCTAATTCTACGAAAAGATACGTACCTCATGTTACCCTTAAAACTCAGTTAAGTAACCGTAGTTTAAATTTCTTAGTCGACACCGGATCCGCTGTGAGCTTGATAAAAAGAAACTCAATCAAATCAATGCCCGTGCTCCAAAACAAAATCATTCAACTCATAGGTATTCACAACACTAACGAAACCATACCCACCTTAGGTCATTTCCAATTGGAATTATTTCCAAATTCTGATATTGCATATCGTTTCCACGTAGTCGAAAATATCGATTTAAATTATGACGGCATAATTGGAACTGACCTCCTGAATGATTTAGACGGTATTATTGACTATAATACCGACACATTACAAATTAGTAATATCATAACAAAATTAGAATACTGCCAACCCGTATATAAAATCGCACCCCGTACTGAAACTATTATAGAATGTACTGTTAATAATCCTGAGCATCGACAAGGACTTATCCTCGATCAACATATCTCCGAATCCTTGTTGATAGCTAACTGCATCGTTACAGTTAAGGATAACAACCGAATAAATATATCGGTTGTCAACACCTCTGAAAAACAAGTCACAATCAACTCTGATCTAAAATTAGAAATACAACCCTTCGAGGTGAACTCTTTCCAAATCCAACCAAACTCTGATTCTTCTAAATCTTCCACAATCAGAAAAGAAGAAGTCCTTAACATGTTACGGGCTAATCATCTCAACGACGAAGAAAAGTCGTGCTTATTCGATATCTGTTCTCAATACTCTGACATTTTCCATTTACCCGACGATAAATTGTCGACCACCGATCTCTTAAAACACGAAATAAAAACGTCCCCCTCGGAACCTATCAATGTCAAATCATACAGGTTTCCCGAGGTTCACAAAAAAGAAGTTGAAACGCAAATCTCTAAAATGTTGTCCCAGGACATCATTCAACCCTCTGTTTCCCCTTGGTCATTCCCAGTTTGGGTCGTCCCTAAGAAAACAGATTCCTCTGGCCAGAAAAAATGGCGCATTGTCATTGACTATCGGAAACTGAATGACATCACAATCGGCGAAAGTTATCCTATCCCTCAAATCAATGAAATACTAGACCAATTAGGGCAAAGTAAATACTTTTCCACCCTCGATTTATGCTCAGGTTTCCACCAAATATGCGTTAATAGGAACGACATTCCTAAAACCGCGTTCACTGTTCCTCAAGGGCATTTTGAATTCAAACGCATGCCGTTTGGACTAAAAAATGCACCCGCTACGTTTCAACGGCTTATGAATACCGCTCTCGCCGGACTTCAAGGCATTCATTGTTACGTCTATCTTGACGATGTAGTAATATATTCACACGATCTCTCATCACATTGCGATAAATTGTTAAAAGTTTTCGATAGACTACGCAAATATAACCTTAAACTACAACCCGACAAGTGCGAATTCTTGCGCAAAGAAGTCGGTTACCTTGGTCACATCATTAGTGACAAAGGAGTAAGCCCAAATCCTGAAAAGGTCAAGGCCGTGTCTCAGTTTCCAATTCCTAAATGTCCCAAGGACGTTAAATCATTCCTAGGTCTAGTATCCTATTACCGCCGTTTCATCCCTGATTTTTCTAAAACCGCTAAACCTCTCACTACATTACTAAAAAAGGATGTCCCTTTCTCTTGGTTGAATGAACAACAAATAGCTTTCGAAGAACTAAAAAAAAAATTAATTTCCGCTCCTATACTTATATATCCCGACTTTTCTGAGCCCTTTGTGCTTACCTGCGATGCATCAAATTATGCAATATCAGCCATTCTATCCCAAGGCGAAATTGGAAAGGATCGCCCAATCGCTTACTCATCAAGAACGTTGAATAAAGCGGAGACCAATTACTCCACCACAGAAAAAGAATGTCTAGCCATAGTATTTGGTACCAAAATGTTTAGGCCATATCTATATGGACATAAATTCACTATAGTAACAGATCATAGACCATTAAAATGGTTATTCAACTGCAAAGATCCTGGATCCCGACTCGTTAGATGGCGCTTAAAACTAGAAGAATTTGACTACAAAATCGAGTACAAAAAAGGTAAAATCAATAGCAACGCTGATGCATTGTCTCGATTCCCCGTAAACCCTGTTCAAAATAAAGATGATAATTCTATTCCTTCTACATCTAGGCGGAATGACGAAAATCAATCGCCTAATTTTAGTCCTATAACTCTAGAAGATCTCGATATACAATTACCTTCTATACCTCTGGATTCTGACGAAGTTCCGTCGGTAGAGTTGTTAGACAATGACGACTCCTTCACAGATATTCTTGGTCCTGAAAATAGAGATGACTTACCTGAAAATCCAAACCTTCCAAATCCTACGGTTGATAATAATGCTGAGGAGCATCTATCACTAACTTCTAGTTCCAGTGAAAACTATTCCAAATTCCTGAAAACAATGTCCGGAAAACAGTTTAATAGTAATACTAAAATTATAGAACATAATGAAAATATTTTCAAAAGTATTTGTAAACATATAGTTCTACCTACTTCTATTGACCTTGATACGGCTAACCCTTATATAGAGGAAATTTTAGGTGAAATTGAAAATTCCTCAGATCTCCTGGGTAAAGAAAGGACGTTGTTTACTTGCCTACCCTTTGAACACAAATCTAAAACCTTCTATTTCCTATTTACAAAAGTCTACCATTTCGATAGTTGCTCTTACGAAGACATCTATACAAGTCTAATAAACCTAAAACATCAAATACTCTCGACATCAAGGGAGGAAATCATACATTTAGCTATTACTAATTTCCGTAACCCTTTCGATAAACACGACTGGCCAAAAATATATAATATGTTCTCCTATATCTTCAATAACTCGAATGTATCTATTGACATCTATCATAATTCACTAATATTTCCAACTCCATCTGAAATAAAGAAAATCCTTAAGGAAAATCACGATATCCCTATCGCCGGACATTTAGGTGCGGCTCGTATGCTAAATAGAATAAAAGAAAGATATCATTGGAAAAACATGCGATCAGACATTGAATTATATATAAAAAATTGTTCGCAATGCCAATCGAATAAAGCCCTAAGGCAAACTAACCGCTCACCCATGCAGATAACTACTACTTCCACGAAACCCTTTGAGCGTCTTAGCATGGATCTCGTAGGTCCTCTTCCGGAGGCAGGCCTAACAAGACTTAAGTTCATCTTAACTATGCAAGATGACCTTACTAAATTTTCCTTTGCATATCCCATTGCAAATGCTACTTCAGAGGACACATGCGAGTGCCTCGTCCATTTCATTTCTTTATTTGGAATTCCAAAAATGATCCTTACAGATCAAGGAACCAATTTTACTGCAGATATGTTCAAGAAAACCTGCGAATTCTTAAAGATTAAGCAAATCTGGTCATCCCCTTATCATCCCCAAACTCAAGGTGCGCTTGAGCGCAGTCATTCTACACTCAAAGAATACCTTAAGTCTTATGTCAATGAAAACCATACAGACTGGCATAGATACGTATATACCGCAATGCTTGCCTATAACACGTCAGTCCATGCTTCTACAAATTTTACTCCATACGAACTACTCTTCGGCCATAAAGCCTTCATCCCTGATTCTGTTTACGAATTACATTCCCAATCGACTTATCCCGAATACATTAAATTCCTACACCATCGATTAAAACTCTCAAGGGAAAAAGCCCTTCAAAATATTCAAAAATCAAAAGAAAAGTCGAAGGAATATTACGATAACCACTCTCGTCCCGTACAATATAAAGTAGGGGATTACGTATACCTAAAGAATCACGTAAGATTGCGAAAAGCCTTATCACCCGTATGGAAAGGTCCATATAAAGTGGTCAAAATTAACGGCCGCAACACTTTAACTCTATTAATTAATAGACGACATGTCACCCATCACTATGATGAGGTAAAACTAGCTCCTAGGTCTTATACATAAATCTTAATTTTAAATATTAGTATATAAGCATAGTAATTAATAATATTACACTAACACTAGTTCTATTTCCTTGCAGTAACCCCTCAACGGGTCAAGAATTCGTCAAACCCCTGACGAATAGTTCTGGGATTTACTTCGATCCCATAGGATCCCTGAGTTTAGTCGATAGTTATCTTAGTGTAGTAATTCCTTTAGAAATCTCATTTATTGACCCACATATTATTAATTTACATCATATACTTGATAATTCAAAATCACTATGCGAAAAAAGCAAAGCTCTTGATTATGTAGAATGCAATAATCTTTTTCTACCTCTAGTAACTCGTTTCCAAGATATTAAACGCGATAACGAGGCAATCTCTTATCTCATGTCTCATCGAGTAAAAAGGTCCGCACTTCTGGGTGTTATTGGGACCTTGTCCAAAAAACTATTTGGAACTATGGATGAAGAAGATGCCATCCGCTATAATAACGCCATTCAGGAAATTCAAGCTGATACCAGCAAAATAGCATCAATGCTTAAAGAAAATATTCTCGTTACTACTTCCACCCTTAAATCTTATAACAACACATTAAAAGCCATAAAATCCAATGAATATGAATTAAACGTCGCCATCGACGCTTTATACAAAGACATTAAAAACCTAACTTATATTTCTAAAGAATTAGGAATTCGATCCCGTATTTTAGAATTAACGTCTATGATAGAAAATAGCCTTCTAGCTTTATCATTCAAGGTCGAGGATATAGTGAACTCAGTTATGTTTGGTAGATCAAACATTCTATATCTATCTATTCTTTCACCAATAGAACTTTATACTCAATTAGTGAATAACTACAGATTCATCTCGAACTCTAGACAGTTACCTGTTCTCCTAAGTCTAGAAAATGTACATATTATTCTAAATATATCTACTATATCTAGTTACTATAGCAAGGGCCAAATAGTGTTTGTCCTTGAAATACCTTTGATTAAACCTCAACATTTTTCATTGTATCATAACTTACCTTGTCCAGTGCCGTACGAGGTTGATAACCCTGTATCTTATTCAACTATTATTCCATCCTCTAAATACGTTGGAATAACTAAAGATAAATCAACATATTGTAAACTTGACGAATTAATAAATTGTAAAATCGTAAACAGTGATCACTATCTCTGTGACACGAGTATATCCTATTCTGTCGCCGCAACTCCTTGCTGTGAAACAGAAATAATTAGTAAAGTACTAACCTCGATTCCAGAAATATGTAAAACAAAATTTTTTCATGGTCAAGTTAGTATCTGGCAGCCTCTTCTAAATAACAAATGGTTATATGTAATGTCGGAAAAATCTAAATTAAGTATTGAATGTAATAATGTAAATCAATTAACTGAATTAGATATAAGTGGTAGTGGCATATTATACCTACCCAAGGGTTGTATGGCATACTGTAAAGATACACAATTTGTTTCTCGAGACAATGTTAATGTCCTATTAAAACCTGTTAAGACGAATTTAAACATAATTAATGATTCATGCTGTAATAGATTAAGTTTTGATAATATTGTACCTAGTTTACCGTCTATTTCTTTGAAAAATGTAAACCTAGACTCTGTCGCTTATAATCCTGAAATGTTAAAAAACTTAGACAAAATCATTGAAAAACCAGAAAAGCCTCATATTGTCCAATATGGCAATTATTATTCAGCTATAACTATTGTAACTTTAATTTTAATAACTCTGTATCTTCTGTACAAAATCTGTAAAACTGGTGCGTTTAGGAAACTATATCGCTTTAATAGAAACAATAGCGATTCCAAACCAATTGACGAAGAAATTAATATTCCCCAAATTATACCAGCTCCCGCCCTTCGAATTGGGTAATCCTAATATATTTTCATCTTCCCGTAAACTTCACCTTAAAACGTGTAGTTCACTCTAAATCGGGGGGCTGTTACGATTGCCAAATGCACCCTAAAATGCATAAATAACTAAAATACTTCAAACTTAGCAATAAAGCTCTCTACGTCACAAAAGTGCTTAATCAGCACTTTCGTCACGAGTACATCATTCAGTCAGTCTGCGTTCAACCTTTATCGCGAGCACATCTCTTAGACGTACCAGTTCATCCTGTCTGTATCTAAGTGCTAAATATAGTGTTTTAATTAAAAACGTTTTTTTTAAAACCTTTCCGACGTTTACCCGTCTAACAGCCCGATGGTGGAACGGAGATGGGGCAGCTAAGTCATACAAATCCCTTGCACACTTACCAAAATGCATCCTATAGAACACCGAAAGGCTGGCTACTCTACGCTGACCGTTCCTAGTTAAATCTGGGTCGTCAATCAGCCTGTTCGCACGCCTCTTGAATCCAAAGTAACCAGGTGACATTTCGCGGCACCAGCCCAAATGTGGCTGCAGTACTCCACACATGAGGGGACCTGTGCTTTGTACAACATTAGAAGCTGCCCTGTTGTGAAGTACCGCCAGACCTTTGCGATAATGCAAAGTTTCTTGGCAGCCACCTTGGCCTTGGACCCACGGAACCGTCCAAAATTTAGGTTCGAGGAAATCTAAGCTCCCAAAAGCTGATGGCGGTCGGTGCACTCCGAGGATACATTCCTAAAAGTAGAAGCCAAGGTGAACGGACTTCTTTTGGCAGTGCAAAGACACGCCTCTGTTTTGGTGGCATTGGATGCAACAAGATTGGCTTTGCCCCATTCGGAGACTGCCTTTAGTACAGCATTCGTACGCTCTACCATAACCTCTCTTTCGTACCGGATTGATTCCTTACTAGCCCGGGCTTCCGGCAGGTATCTCTCCACAACTGTGCTGTCATCTGCATACCCATAGATACTGGGCATCAGCAGAACGTTAATATGCAGCAGGAACAGAGTTGCAGAGAACAGATCCCTCGGGAACACCGGCATTAGAAGACATAGGCTCAGATGAGCATCCGTCGACAACAACTCGGAGAGACCGTTCAGTCAGAAAGTCTTGTACCCAGCCAGTCAGGTCAGCGGATATGTTGTACGCTGGAAGCTTACTCAAAAGGCGTGCCATACGAAGGCCTTAGAGACATCAAGGGAGACCGGCATGGCTTCCCCATTTTTCTCGAGGGTCTCGCTCTACAAGTGAGTGGCATACACTAGTAGGTCTCTAGTTGACCGATTGCGGTGACACCCGTCGGTCACTGAGGAGTTCGTAACCTTTCAGGTAAGCCAAGAGGCGCAAGTTCAAGACACGTTCCATAATCTTGCAGAGTATGGAGGTTATTGAAATCGGCTGACATTTGGTGGGATCGACGCTGTATTGAAAATACTTATATTTCTTTCTGTAAAAAAGTGATTTAAAAACCTGACTGATGTATTCCGTTATCTGCAGTTGTTGAAATTGGGTTACATAATCGACTGAATATTTCTATAAGTTTTACTACAATTTCTGTAGAGGTAATTTTGCGACAAATCTTTACTTCTTATATCTGCTGTAATAGCCGACTACATCAAATAAGCGGTCTCCACTTGGAAGTGGGTCCATCAAGTCGACCGCGATGTCATTCACGATTTGACAAATATGATTGTCTTTCAATTGTGTTAGAGATTTTTCTGCAGCTTTACTGAGTCTAGACAATGAATCTGCGATATCGGTTTTCCCAGATTGATAAACTACTTTATAGTCGTACGATTGAAGGCGCATAACCCAACTCTCTATCTTAGCACATGGTTTGGACTTAATATCAAATATAACTTCCAATGGTTTGTGGTCCGTTATTAGTTCAAATTTTTTACCGTAGAGGAATATGAAAGTACCTACTCTACTGGCCATATAAGGGCTAAAAGCCTCTTTTTATGTCTCTCTGGCGTTCAAAATCAGTCAGAGTTTTGTGAACATAATATGCAATATCATAATATGTAATACCCTGGGATCGGCCTACTGGGCTTGTATCTGCTATGGCAATCGTACGATCATTTACAGCATAATATCCTGAGCTAGGTATTTTAATTATAATTTCCTTCAATAATTTAAAACATTGCTATTGTTCTGGCCGCCAATATTCTGCAATATCAGTTCGAACTCAATTTTTTTATTTTTTTTATTTTTACATACCTATGTTTATATTGGATTAATTATTTATTGATTATTTAATAACAATGAAATGAGTAGCTGTAATGTTGTGATACGGGTGAAATTAAGTAGTCCGAATTTCACCAGGATTTTTCAAATTTTTTACCCGGTTCTTGTTTGAACATCCTAACTGTATGTCGCTCGTAGATTTTACTCTGTTACGGTGCAAAATAGAGTCTAGTTTAGATATTGCTACCTCAAACGCTTCAGTCCACGACTTCACTTGGTTCGATATTGACTTCAGGAATGATGTATAACAATTCCTGCAAATCTAAGCCGCTGAAATGTAGGAAGGAGGGGCCCTTTTCTTCACATTTTTATTAATATTGGACGCTTCCAAATATATGAACAAATATCGCTTCTATCGTATGCCCGCAGAGGTAGATTCACCATTGCTCAAAACTTTTTCAATGAAAGGAGTGACGTCTTTGGGACGCCCTGGAATAATCAATTTAATGTTTCAGACAATTAATATTATCTGCTATTGTGTTTTAATGGAACACATTTCTGGCCCATATCAATTGAATGATCGGATTACTTTTATCCGCTATATTTTAATACTTACTTAGTTGTTTATATCAACCAATGTGTCAATTTAATGTAACACACTAATATCAAACTATTTGCACTCGAAGCTGGTCAACATTATTACTAAATTCATGATATTATTACGAATGCACCTTATGTCGTCGGCATAAGGTTTAATATTGCGTGACATGCAGTACGTAACTTTTAAGCCTTATAACTCGAGACCTAGGAATTGTATTTATGATATAAAACGCATTGATAGACCTAGGATGACCTATCGAATGGTACAGGTTTCGTCAATGTTATCAACGAAGTGTCGCGGTCTACAGAGAAATTACTAGAAAGTCATCTCTGGTAAAGTACCCGTAGGTACCTGCTGAACGTACCCGAAATTATGCACTGTTATTATTACGTCTAGACAGATCTGAACTGTTCGATCAGCTGACCTAAATAAGGCGCCGTGACGCCAGCGCGCAGTCAGTCTTTATTTGTCTATCGACCGAAACAAGCAACAGTTAAGAAGCGATTTACAACGCCAACCCAATGAGCACTTTGAGCATTACACCAAGTAACATCTGAAGTGTTGTTGTGTGGGTACGATACGGACTTCGTGGAAATAAGGGAAGACTTCGGTGCCACATCAGCTACATTCTACTTGTCATTGCCTATTATAGACTGTACCTTCGTTGTCAATAAACTTCGCAACCCTTAACCAGTATTTTATTACCCCTAGTCCGTAACAATATCAATTCAATGATCAGCTTTTAATCTGCTTTGTTCATATTATGTTCACTCACGTTATTACGTGCTATTTCTTTTTTTTTCATGATTATCAATTTAATGATCAGTTAGCTGCTATTTCTTTTTATTTTTTTTTTCCATTAATATCAATTTAATGATCAGATTTTAATCTGCTTTGTACATAATATGTATTATGTTCACTCACAACCGTATTAGGTGCTATTTCCTTTTTTTTCCATCAATATCAATTTAATGATCAGATTTTAATCTGCTTTGCATACGTATATTATAGTTATACACAACAAACTTATAAGATGCTATTTCTTTTTATTTTTCCCATTACTATCAATTTAATGATCAGATTTTAATCTGCTTTGTATATATTATATTTATACACAACAACCTTATTAGGTGCAATTTTATTTCAGTTTTTCCATAACTATCAATTTAATGATCAGATATTAATCTGCTTTGTATATATTATTTTTATACACAACAACCATATTAGGTGCTATTGCTTTTAATTTTTCCCATTAGTATCAATTTAATGATCAGTTCAGTTGTAACTGCTTTAGGTAGTTTTTTTTTTTCTTTTTTTTTTTTTTATAACGTTGACCCACACTAGGAATTCCTCCTGTATCGTGGGTGCGTTTACAACCATTTAAACTCACATGCACCAACAGCCAGACCCGGAACAACTATCTGTAGGCCATACAAATTTTCCGTGCGGGGATCTAGCCCGCGACACGCAGCGCATCTGTCGATCGCTCCGCCACTGCACCAACCGTGTCGTCAATAAACACGTGTCATTAATTCATTAGTTACGCACACAGTTTTGCATTGATTTAATGAAGTAGATATTAAGTTCTGCGTAGGATTAGATTTATTTACTTGCGTAAACGGCTTGTACTAATTACACAAGCTAAAGACAATAGAAAGAGATAAATAGAATATAGACAACAAATATAAAGAAAACAAACACTTCATTTATACCATTAAATAATTTTTTTCCTTGATAATATGGAGATATGCTCTCAATAGATCATAATATAATGCATATGCAACTATCGATTAAATGGTTAATGGTTTAACTCCTACTATTTATCTGGATAGGTAACTTAAAAGCAAAATGTTCCTTGTAACCACCTTACAACTAAATAGTTAATCGTACATATATTCTATACTTAAGCAACAAAAGTATAATATTGAATTAAGGTGGGTAGTCAAACATTATTTTAAAATATAATTTCCTACTGGTTTATTTTTTATTTAAATCAAAGCAATGATTGTAGCATACCTACACTTGAAATAAGTAGAAAGTTATTGTTATAATCCATATTATATTGCGTAACTAATTGAATGCTGGTATTTTTTTTTTTAATATTCTCTATTCTTTGTTGAAATGCAGCTGTAGTATTGCTATTATATAACGTTTGAAACAACCGGTTTATGATAAAATATTTTTTCAGAATGACGTATCTTGTTTTCTTCATTATTTTAATCATCATAATTTCCTTTCTTCTTTTTTTTTTTTTAAGTATTATATTTTTTGCGTACTCACTTTTGTTTTGTCCTCGTCGCCACATGTATTGTCCTGCCTATTGGAGTATTTTACGGCTCACCAACACCACAACACGCATACATTCAGACCACACAACCGCTTCGCTCGGCTGCCGGAACTCGACTGACTCGTGACGCGGCGCATGAGACAACCCACAGTTTAGTCAATACACTACAATATCTATTGCCAGTATGATGGTTAGATGTATGCGAACGAAGTGAAGAGTTTTTTTTTATTTACTTACCGCGCTAGGGCTTTTTCAGCTACATTATCCTAAAGCGTTAATTAGTCACCTACAATATCCATTTTTTTTTAATAATCATAAACCAGCGCTTGATTGCAATCCCGCCTGATGGTAAGCAGTGACGCAATCGTTGATGGTAAAGCGCACTAGTTTATTAAGCCTATTCACTTAAAAAACTTAGGAATAGGAAGGATGACGGCAGTTGAGCCAGGTGATGCAATGTTATACCCAAGACCAACACGACCAACGATGCTGCGCCAGAGGGAGATTGATCTGGAGACTCTCCACGACCAAACTCCCGACACAACAACATTTGGCGCATCGTACCCGCCACACAATGCAACACAACTGCTCAGACCCGTCCTCCGTACGGCTTCACCAGACATCATGCCGGAACACGATGAATCGCTTGGCGGCAAGACTTTATCTAGTGGGTGGTAACTTCTGCCGGCAGCCGATGTTGTGGCCTACCACCGTTAAAAACCAAACCCATTTGGGGGTAATAAGGACCTACTTACCGAATATGAGAGATGTAAAGAAAATAATAATGCCGTATTCTTGACGACAAAATAATTATCTTGCCACTGCACCATCAATCTGCAATAATTTACACAATCGCTAACATTCCTGCCAAGCCTGACATTGTCTTCCAAAAACGCTTGTTTATCCACATTATACACACTTTAAAATACTGTTAACATTTATTTTGGCACGGCATCCAGTTTCTATGCCCATAAAACTGGAACCCCATACAATGGAAACGTAAGCACTGGTCCAGCTGTAAAACTTATTGCCGACAGCTATGTACCAACATTTTAGTACTTTGGCGAGATTAGGAAAAGCAACTTTGTTGTTTACTGTGGATAATAATATGTTATTTTAGAGCATGCAAAGGTACTTTATGATGAGGAAAGGGATGATTTTGCGATTCAGAGTTATCGCCCTGTGATCTCTCTATGCCAAAATGTTGCTAAAAGTTGATTAGAACAATGACACACATATCTGGCACTAATGTTTAAATGGACCTTTATTGCGCCATCAGAGCCGTGTTGTTTGCCTCACAAAAAAGTAATATAAATCTTTAAAAATGTTTTGTGTTTCAAGGATTGTTGCCAAATAAATGTTATTATTTATTTCTTTCAACTTCAAATTTACGATTTTTCTTTTGCCAGTCTGCACCTCAATCGCTCGTGATTGTTTTTAGCTAGCACACCGTTATACTTACCCTCACCGTACTTAGATCGGCAATGGCGCCAATTCTGTTGTTCACAAACTAAACTAATTTTAAGTTATGTGCATCTTTTTCTTTCCATTTCGTTAAGAAAAGGATAGAAGATAACATTTTCGCTTAATCCTGTCAAATTAAGATACTCCATAAACAGTTTAGACGCGATTATAAACATGGCGACTAAAAATACGCCAGTTTACATCAGGAGCACACTAATTTGACAGGTCCAAACTGACATTTTGTCTTCTATCCTTTTCTTAATTAAGTAGAAAGAAAAAGATGTAAGTACTGAACTTTAATTTATTTTGTGACCAAGGCAATCGGGGCCAATGTCGTTCATACAGTGAGAAATTCATGACCAACGACTAATTATAAACGCCTTTTGAAGCGTCCGGGTCAATCTAATGATTTAAATCTTTGCCTAAACGCACAAACTTTATAAAAACACATACCTTTGCCTTCAACTTTTTCAATACCTAAACATTTTAATCAAATTTTACTTAATTTGTGCAACTTAATTTACATCTGTTCATAAACTTCCGATTTCTTTCATGCAGTTTTCTGACAACAACGCGACACTCAGTACCCTGAACCTGGTGCCGATGGCCGAGGATCATGAGAAGTACCTCGTCTGCCGCGCCGAGAATCCCAGGGTACCTAAAGCTGTTATTGAAGACAGATGGTTTCTCAATGTACAATGTAAGTATCCTCAGATGTACCCTAATATTAAAACTTTCAATCACAATCCAACACGATGAGTTTTAAAGAAAATTCATCTGCTTGACAACGTAAATAAAGCGATAAATGTCTTTTAGTGGCCAACATAAATGACCACGCCATTGTCTTTTGCATTATTATTTTATTCGACGTCACGGTTGGCGCAGTGGTTAAGTGAAGACTGCTGCGCTTCGTATCGCGGGTTTGATTCCCGCACAAAACCTATATTTTTATGACCTACAAGTAGATGTTCCGGGTCTGGTTGTTAGTGAGTTGCAATTTTTGTAAATGAATCTACGACATAGAAGAAGTACCTAGTGTATTTTTATTAAGTGATTGTGTATGCGAATGAATGTTAAACTAAGACCTACAAAAACTCCTACCTAGTGCAATAAATTGTAAGAGGGAGGCGCCTGTGTCTGTAAACAGTTTATACTAGCACGGACACAAACGGGCACTCTATATCAAAAGGCATAGCGTTCTATTTAATTGTTTTCTTTCATTTTATGTTTGAAGATATTGAAAAAAATATTTGGTTTTTTGAAATAAGGATTCTTAGATATTAATGTGCTCACTGTTGTCTTTGTCAGTTTCAATGAGACAGTTTTGTGACTAGATGGTCAAACGGGCCAAACGGGTAATGTAATGGTTTTTTTGAAAATGCAGCGTTGAAAATCGGGCGTTTAGTTTTTCTTCACTTTACCTTTCACTGAAAGTAAAACTTGTAAACACAAAATGAAACAAACTTCAAAAATAAATAAATTAGTGAACTATGTTAGAATTCCTCATTCGAATGATGGAAGTATAACGTTCATTTGTTACCCGACTACGGCAAAGCAAAAGGAGGGTTATGATGTATGTATGTATGTATGTATGTATGTATGTATGTATGTATGTAATGTAATGTATGTATGTATGTATGTATGTATGTATGTATGTATGTATGTATGTTCATCTGTTTCCTCGTAACTTCTAAACTACTTATCAGAATTCGACAAATGATGTATCACTAGAAGCGTCTTAATTGTCCGCTGGTTATAGGCTATATGGAGTTCCAAAAAACTAACCTGGCGCCCTCTAGCGGACAAAACATACAGAATAAAAAAATAAAGTTAAGATAAATATGCCGTGTTTGGTATCATTTGAAAGCTCTTTACTTGTACATTTTGAATATATATATATATATATATATATATATTACTAGCATTTGCTTGTGACTTTACCTGTATTCATGGGCTGATTGCATATAATTCTCTTCATCTGCATCTTTTCGTTCATAGATAGCTTCTTTACTACTTATCAGAATAAGACCACTGCAGAACCATTAGAAGGGCCTTGATATTCTGTTGGTTATGAGCTATAAAGCTTGTCACTAAATTTAGTATTACGCCCTCTAGCGGACAAAAAGTTCTATGTTAATATAAAATTAAAATAAATATACCGTATTTGGTATCACTTGAAAGAACTTCACGAGTACTTTATGTTTGTACATAATCCCGAGTAATGCTTCGTAGAAATTTGAATGTAAACCAGGGTTTGGTAAACGGAGCGATGGGAGTGGTGAAAGCCTTCGAATGGCCTGCTCTTCGGCGCGATCAGTTGGAACAGAGAGAACAGCCAAGCGCTGTTCTCATACAATTTGACGACGCATCCATAAAAGCAGATATTAACGGACTTAGCAGAATCGAGCCTTGCCTCACTGAATTTGACGGTGTGAGGGGGTCTGGGCAAATTCAGCGTAAAATGCTCCCGCCGAGTCTTTCTTGGGGTTGTACTGTACATAAATTACAAGGTTGTACTCTAGATAAAGCAGTTACCGATCTAGGAAAGTCATTGTTTGTTAAAGGACAGGCCTATGTCGCTAGTAGAGTCAAAACCATAGAGGGATTGTTTATAAGTGTCTTGGATCATAATAAATTACTTAAAAATCCACATGACAGTCGATCGTTATCAGAATTAGATAGATTAAGAAATCTTCCCAGGTCCTCTTAATATGTGAAACATCCATTCTATTTATACTAACGACCTCATCCACTAATTCATGACCCATTCGCTGCCATCGACGCAAATGTGCGTCGCCACTACGAAATACTGGGAGCTCCGCGCTATGATCCACGTGCTACGAAATAGAAAATAGGATATCTCTACATATTACTATACGCCGATTCATAAGTCAAAAGAGATGTCGTATGTTAACTACCTAGTTTTTAGTTCGTCAATTTAACTTTTGTTAATATTATGCGCCACAAATACACTTTAACACCAAAATAGTACAAATAATAAAAAGTAAAAGAACTAAAACCCAACTACGACAAAAAACGACGCTGAAAAAGTATAAAACAAGATTTTCAGAATACTGAACTGAACAAAGTTGCTAATATAGTTGTAAGTAAATGGATACAGTAGAGTCTACCAAGATGCCTTCGTTGTAAATTGACAATAATGTCAAACAATACTATTCTGAAGTATGCAATATTCACTATGTAGAGATAAATTTTCATGTTTGGAAAGACGTAGTCACACGTTACATATACTACCTACCGTAGCACTTTGATAACGTGTGACTGCGGTTTTCCAAACATGAAAATTTATCTCTACATAGTGAATATTGCATACTTCAGAATAGTATTGTAAGACATTATTGTCAATTTACAACGAAGGCATCTTGGTAGAGTCTACTGTGTCCATTTACTTACAACTATATTAGCAACTTTGTTCAGTTCAGTATTCTGAAAATCTTGTTTTATACTTTTTCAGCGTCGTTTTTTGTCGTAGTTGGGTTTTAGTTCTTTTACTTTTTATTATTTTTAGTTATTCCTCTCCGTCGTTCTGATACTTGCACATAATATAAAATAACGAACCATTAATAAACAAACACATTTGGTTTCAAATTATTTGAAACAGCCAGTAAAAAGTCCAATCAACATAAGCATAATTAATTATTTTAGTTATAATAACAGTTTAAAATGTAAACAGAACCTAACTAAGCGTATATTCCAAAACAAAACTGTTTTCAAAAATATTACTGATAGGAGTGAAATTAACAAACCATTTAGCTTTAAAACGAAACTATGTTTAATTATTGGCAGTATGTAAATCGGTATTTCAATGTAACTCGGTATGCAAATAATAATCGACAAATGATTGTGATAAACGTATCACAGAACACAACAGTGTGGCTACCATGAGTTTTCATTACGAGACTCGATCGTCGATATCGAGAGCGTTTGACTCATCGATTGGTCCGCTTCACGGTTGTAAGAACTCTCAACCAATGAGAGCGCCAAACGCGGTGATGCGTGTTCAATACAATTCGTAGTGGGTTTCTATTGAAAGGATGTAATTAAAACAGTTTTGCACCTACCATCTTGCAAAGATTTTTCGAGAGATTTTGTGCAAATTATATTCGTTCATGTTTTTGACAGATGTTCCAATCGTGACTCTCAAACTGGGCTCGAACCTGAACCCCAGCTACATTAAGGAAGGAGATGGAGTGTACTTCGAGTGCAGTGTCAAAGCGAACCCCAAGGCGAAGAAACTCACGTGGTATAAAGGGGTGAGTTTTTTGAAGACCATGTTCCTTCTCCTGCTTACTGTCTGGTTACATAGGTTCATATAATTGGTAATTTTTATTAGATTGTATACAGGGTGGTAAGAAGTTATAGGCCTACGACGGTCCAACTACTTTAATATCACAATGAGCTAACTAAAAAGTTAGCTCATTTGAATGAAAGGAAAGATTCCTTTATTTTTTAAAAACAACAAAACTATTAAAATGAATGATAATGAAATGGATTAAAAAAAAAATAATATTTTTCTGGTCTCAACCGGGAATCGAACCAAATAACAACTTCTTACAGTAGACGTTCGTTCGGACGAAAAGTTTAATAATAGCACGTACTTTTTTTTTGCAACGCGGGGCAGCAAATTTGAAATTGGAACGATAACATTTTTAAAAACTATAATAAAAAAGAAGTATTCGTTCGAATTTGAAATTTTGTTTTATTTTGCTTTCATTCTGTAATAATGGCGTAACATTTAGTTTTATTAGAAGCTTACTTTTAAATAATAAGAATTTTTAGCTCTAAAACGGTTCAGTGAGAGGTATCCAGACAGACAAATACCATCTAGAAAAGTTTCATCGCGAATGGTGCAAAATTTTGTGAATATTGGAAGTTTTAAAAAACGTTTAGAACGCCCGCAGCATCAACATCTAGACGTTTACGATTTTAATTTAAGTGTCCTTACATACTTTGAGAACCTGATACCTGAAATCTTTTAGTAGGGAAGCTGCTCAAGAGATAGGCACCAGCCATACTCGTGTACTTAGTGTTATGAAAAAGTACTAATACAAAAGATCTCGTGATAAGCAATTGGTGCAGAAACTACACGCGGGAGATAGCTTTTTTTCTTAATAAAACTTAGGAATAGGAAGGAAGACGGCAAATAGCCAAAGGAGATTAGAGTTCCGTCAGAATCATCATCATCATCTCAGCGTTTATCCCGGTTGCATCCGCGGCTTTCGCGTTGGAGCCCGGGCCCGGGGTCCGCTTTCCTGCACATTCTCCTCCATTTCACACGATCTTTAGCATCCTGTGATATGAGCTTGTTGGCACGGATGTCATCTCTTACAACGCCAAGCCAGCACTTCTTTGGTCTACCCCGCTTGTTCCGGCCCGGCGGAGGCGCCATGGCAAGACATTTGTTACCCACGTAACATGCCGGTTTCCGTAAGACGTGGCCGTACCAGCGCAGGCGACCCTCCTGCAGTTTGTCTGCAATGTCACGGACACGAAGGCTGCCCCGGATGCGGGAGTTCCTGATGCGGTCTTTCCGCGTAACTCAACACATCCACCGCAGCATATTCATCTCCGTGACACGCAGCTCCTGCTTGTGTCGCTCAAGCACAGGCCACGCCTCACTGCCTTAAAGGAGAACAGGTCTAATGATGGTTTTATAGACCTGCCCCTTAAGCTTAACCGGCATTTTGGGGTCACAAATGACACCTGTCACCTCACGCCATTTCGCCCAAGCTGCGGAAATACGTGCCTTGACGTCGCAATCAATGTCGCCGGACGCGTGAAGCACAGACCCCAAGTATTTAAACTGGTCCGTGCACTTGGCCATGTCTCCACCTATGCGCACAGACATGGGGTCTGTCGTGTTGCTGGCCAAGTATACGGTCTTCGCCACGTTGAGTTTCAGACCTCCGTTCTCAAGCGAGTCATTCCACGCATTCACACGCCGCACCAACCGTTCCCTGTCCGCGTCCGCCAGCGCGATATCGTCGGCATACATGAGTAGCAAGGGAGGCTGCTAATGTGAGTCCTTGATGCTGTCCGACAAGACGTCTAATATCACGCTGAACAGAAACGGACTAAGGACGGATTCCTGGTGGACTCCGACGGTGATGGGGAAGGGTTTAGTGTCGCCAACAGCGGTCCTAACAATGGAATCGGAATTGAGGTACATGTCTCGAATTATGTCAACATAGGCTTCAGGTACCCCTTTGGGCCTCAGTGCCCACCAGATCACCCCGCGAGGGACACAGTCGAAGGCCTTCTGCATATCTAGAAAGAGCATATGCAGAGGCGTGTTCTTCGATCTGTATCTCTCCATGGTGATCCTTAGTGCGAAGATAGGGTCCATGGTTCCGTACTCTGGCCGAAACCCATATTGACACTCCGAGACAGCACACTCCTGCCGGATTCGGGAGTCTATGATCCTCTCAAAGATCTTCATGGTGTGGGACATGACCTTGATGCCGCGATAGTTGCCACACTCCTGAACCGAGCCCTTGCTTTTAAAGACTGGAGTAATGATACTGAGCCTCCATTGGCTCGGGATTTTGCCGGTGAGGAGCACGCGATTGAAAAAGTTAGTTAACATGCCCACACCGCGAGGACCCATCGCCTTCCAGGCCTCAATGGGGACTCCGTCCGCTCCGACAGCTTTCCGATTCCCCATACGACGAAGAGCCGTTTGGACTTCCTCAGGCGTTATCAGAGGCACTAGTCCAAGGTTCGGAGGGAGTTCCGGTGTCTGCACCTCTTGATGCTGCTTGTTCAGCAGCTCGTGAAAGTACGAGAGCCATCTCTCTTTCACCGCGAGATCCTCGCATAGCAGGTTGCCATTAGGGTCTTCTACACAACGGCACTTGGATATATCTTGTGCCGCTCTGACCCTGGAACGTGCCAACTTGTAAATGAGCTTTTGCCCCTCAGACGATTCCAACTTCTCGTAGAGAGGTTACAAGTCGTCTCGTCTGGCTCTGGCTACAGCTCTTTTGGTGGCACGTTTGGCAGCCTTATATGCGTCGCGATCTTCAGGAGATCCGGTCGCTTGCCACGTTTTGAAGAGGGCTTTCTTCACCTTAGTCTCCCTCTGGACTGTGTCGTCCCACCACCAGGTTTCCTTGTCACGTTTGCGGCCGCCCTTAGAGACGCCGAGTACCACCCGCGCCGCCCCCGTAATAGCTGCCTGGATCCTGTCCCAGTGGTCTTGCTCAGGTTCTCTGTCGGTACCGACGCACTTGTCGCCAATAACCGACGCAAAATCCTGGGACCTGTTTTCATCAAGCAGCCACCACCGGATCTGGCGCCGACAGTCTCTACACGTCTACGTTGGGCCTTTACGCAGAGGTCCATGACAAGGAGACGGTGTTGTGCAGTGAGACTCTCACCGGGTATGACTTTGCAGTTGGCTACTTTGCCGATGTGGTGCCTCCTAGTTGGTAGAAAATCGATCTGGGTAGCGCTTCGCCCGCTCCGGTAGGTGACAAGGTGCTCCGGCTTCTTTTTGAAGTAGGTGTTCACGATTGCAAGGTCCGCGGCCGCACACATTCGGAGAATGCTGTCTCCTTCCGCGTTGCGGCTACCGTACCCAAAGCCACCGTGAACACGCTCAAACTCGCCACACCTCTTACCCACATGACCGTTCAAATCACCACCCAGAACGATTCCCTAGGATAACGGAATCCCGCGAAGCAATCTTTCGAGCTGGGTCCAGAACAGCGTCCTTTCGGCTTCACCGCACCCGGCCTGCGGAGCGTAGGCACTTATCAAGTGAGTTATAACCCCATTGACAAGCACCCGCACCGACATTAGCCGATCGCTGATGCGATTCACCTCCAAGACGTCATACTGGAGCTCGTCAGACAACACCACGGCGACCCCATTTCTCCCACTAGGTGCACCCGTGTAAATCAGCTTGTAGCCATTCCCAATAAGCCGGGATCTGCTGCCTTTCCACCGAGTCTCCTGCAGGAACGCCACGGCCACCCTCCGCCTGTGGAGAGTTTCGGCCAGCTCTCTCGCGCGTCCAGTTAGCGTGCCAACGTTCCACGACGCGAAACGGATTTTCATAGTTTGGGCTCGCTTTTTCAGCCGTGTCCGCCTCTGACACGGTAGCCCTAGCCCACAGGTCCTAGGAGTCGGGCGAGGCTCCTGCGCGCCGTATTGCGGCGGCGCCCTAGCTGTGAGATGCGCATTTCTTAACCTCTCCATGAATGAATGGCTTGTTTGGCTTTTACGAGTGCGACTGCCGTCTGACCACTCAACCCCGAAAGGAAAGCCGGCGTTCTGTCAGAATATTCAAACACAAATAGCTCGCCACGCAATTTTTTATTCAATAGCAATACTGACATACAGTATAACAGACAACAATCATTATCGGTCCCGTCCCATCCATTTTGTGTTCGCGAAACAAACAATCAGGTCAGATTTTCCTTTAATGTTTGCAGGTACGGAATCAGAAGAAATATGGTCGTTTTGATACACATTTATGAAGGACTTATAAATACAGCAAATTACATTGAAATATTAGACCTATTAAATAATCAATTAAAAGCGTCGTCGTCCGAGGACCGACACAATATCATATTTCAACTGGACGGTGCACCTGCTCACAATTGCAGAATTTCCAGTGCTTACCTTAATGAACATTTCAATGTCTGGATAGATAGGTACATACAAACAGGAAGATTAAGTGGCCAACGAGAAGTCCAGACCTGACGCCTCTGGACTATTTTTAATGAGGCCATGTATAAAATGTAGTTTACAAAACGTGGTATACCGACGTGGGGCACTCAGAAAGCTTTGCGATAATAAAAAAAAATGTTCTATAGGTACATATTTTTTATTACAACTTTTCAAAGTACTCTCCACCAGCCTCTATACTACCTAGTGGGAATCTTTCTTTTTTTAATAATTATAAACTAGCGCTTGAATGCAATCCCGCCTGATGGTAAGCAGTGATGCAATCTTTGATGGTAAAGTGCGCTAGTTTATTAAGCCCAATCACTTAAAAAAACTTAGTGATTAGAAAGGAAGACGGCAGTTGAACGAGGTGATGCAACGTTAAACCCAACAACACGACCAACGATGCTGCGCCAGAGGGAGTTAGATGTGGAGACTCTCCATGATCAAACTCCCGCACAACAACATTGGACGCAGCGTACCCGGCACACATCGCAACACAACTGCTCAGGCCCGTCCTCCGTACTTCACGGCTTCACCAGACATCGTGCCGGAACACGGCGAATCGCTTGGCGGCAAGGCTTTGTTTGGTGGGTGGTAACTTCTGCCGGCAGCCGATGTTATGGCCTACTACCGAGGATCGCAGTAATTTGCTAATCCACAGGAGAAGCGCTGCTGCCCCTTCCCTGATGGGAGTTCCCCACGGGAGGATATGGGTTGATACTATTGTAAGCCGCACTGGGCTTAGAATAGTACACGAATTAATGACTTCTTTTGCAAAAAAAGCTGTTAAAATCAACAGCTTACACCATTACATGGTTAGATACAGAATCACACACAGGGCTCTATTCTAGATCAGCATTACTATTCGTCTTAAGTGGGTAGTAACTATCGACTTTTTCTTTAATCATCATCATCGTCCCAGCGTTAATCCCAGTCGCATCCGAAGCTTGTTTCAGCTTTGTAGTCTGGGGTCCGCTTTACCAGTCTAACAGCTGATTTTGACTAAACCTCGATATTTTCCGTGAAGGGACTGCCTTCTGACCTCCACAACCCGAAGGCGATATCGAAGCATTGCAGTTAAACCAATTGTTGAACTTTTGAGGGCTCCAACACGGCGGGCATTAGATGTTCGTATGGCAACCGGGACCAAATGCTTAACGTGCTTTCCGAGGCACGATCAGACCAGTGCAAATATTCATATACATGCATACAAATATTTGCACTGCGCAGGGATCGATCCAGCGCCTCCTTGCGCAGCGGCCGCGTCCACTACCGCTACGCCACGGAGGCTGTCCTAAAGAATACGTGTTATAAAGAATAATGTATTAATTTCATTTACTAAAAAAATAATATCCAAACAAGTCATCTTGCTAAAATTGGCTTATGTCAGGAAAGTATCTACGTATCCTAAAGTTTGATCATCATCATCATTTCAGCCGGAAGACGTCCACTACTCGATATAGGCCTCCCAAAAGGTTCTCCACGATGACCGGTCCTGCGCCTCTCGCAAAAAAAAAAAAAACGCGGAAAGTTTGATAAAATAACTTAAATTTTATAAAGAGTAATATATAAATTTTATTTAAATGTATATTATATTAGGATTTTATTAAAGCAAGTCAGCTTGCTTAAAATAACTTAAGTCTAGAAGGTAACTACTTACGTATATAATGCAATTTCGTAAATATTCCACATTTTTTTAAATATCGCTATATCATACTTGACTTTTTCTCCAAATAACACAATAAAATCAAATTTCTAAGTTTTATCAGCATCCAATTCATTTTTCGAATGATTTCCTTTCTGATTAACTCAACCAAAATCTTGAATTATAAACTTTCTGCAATACCTATTATCGCACTTCGACTTAATACCAAAATATTTCGCAGGTGAAAGAAATCCAGCACAATGCTAGCGCTGGAGTCATCCTGAGCGACCAAAGCTTGGTGCTGCAAAGTGTGACCAGGGCAGCAGCAGGGGACTACAGCTGCCTGGCATATAACAACGAAGGCAGTGCCACGAGCAACCCGGTGTCGCTACAGATTAATTGTGAGTTGTTTACTTTTTTTTGTATGAATGAGAAATTATCAAATGACCTGTCCCGCTCTGGGTGGAGCGGAAGGGCGTGTCAGACTTTTACTGACTAAAAACTAATCGTGTTCCTACATTGCCTGTGTGCCTGGGGCCGGTTTCTCTTTCAACCAAATCGCAGCCCTAGTGAGTAGTTTATATTAGATACGCTTCTGCGGAAACTGAGAGGGCTTAAATCTATCGAAGTCATGTTGCATTTTCATCAATATTACCTAAAAGTGCTTCTGTTCGCGATTTAGTCATCGTGAAATTTCTTATTCCCGGCTCCTAGCCTGTTGCATCGCATCACCCGTCCGCGGTACGTACTACTTGCTCCGTTTTAACTAAGCGCCTTTTCTTTTTATTTTAGCTCTGATTTTAAGGGGAACGAGATGCTGGAAAAAGCCTATAACCTTTCTCAATAATTGAGCTATCAAATGCAAAAAGACTTTTCCAAATCCGACGGCAATTTCAGAGTATAACGGGTTCAAACAAATTGTTCAGCTGTATTACTTGTATACATTAGTGTACGTAGATATTGCTGAAAAAATTGGAATGTTTGATAAAAAAATATTTAAATAAATTTTACTTAGGGACTGTTCCAAAGTAGTTAAAGAAAAGAAAAAAAAAGAGAAGGAAAAATATATATTATCTAAACTGTGTAATCCTTAATATAATCAATAAAAAGTTCATCTGTAGAAGTTAGAAGGTTCACAACTTTTCCAACAATTATTGTGTAAATTATAATACAAAAATGGGATTACAAAAACATTGACAATTGAAAGACACCTATAGGGTCATCTGTACTTAATATTATAAATAGGAAAGTGAGTTTGTTCCCCTTTCACGCCGTAACTACTGAACCGATTGCTTTGAAATTTTGCAGACGTAAAGTTAGGGGTACCTTTTAACCCGAAAAATTGATATTCCCGAAGGAAATCTAAATCGCGCGATAAAACTGAATTCCACGCGGGCGAAGCCGCGGGCGGAAAGCTAGTTTAAAAATAATATAAAAACAAAATCACAGCTCTAGTCCCCAAGATACGGGTTATTTGCTTAAAATCTAAATCTTACACAATTAAGTTCACTTTAAGCTACAAGTTCAAACATTATAGCTTAATGCTAATCACTCTGGAAATCAATCCTTAAGTATCATTGAATTAACGTTTATCCATACTTCCATACTAATATTATAAATGTGAAAGTAACTCTGTCTGTCTGTCTGTCGGTCTGTCTGTCAGTCTGTCTGTCTGTCTGTCTGTCTGTTACGCTTTCCCGCTTAAAACCTCTGAACGGATTTTGATGAAATTTGGCACAGACAATCTTTAGACCCTGAGAAAGAACATAGGCTACCTTTTATCCCGGAAAAATTTGATGTTCCCGAGGGAAATCTAAAAAGCGCGATATAACCGAACTCCACGCGGGGGAAACCGCGGGCGGAAAGCTAGTAAAAAATAAAAGACGAAACATCATGAACATAGCAAGAGATCATAATGGGAGAAAGATTAAGAACATCTACAAAATACAGTGATGTCCATAATATAAATACTAGGAACAGGCACAAATTTATTGTACCTACAACAAGGCTCAAGAAAATAGGTGGCTCTTTCAGATGCCAATGTATACATTTTTACAATGGACTTCCAGAGGTGGTTCAAGATCTGAGCCTGAATAAATTCAAATCCTTCATTAAACGTAAGTTGTGTCAGAAAGCATTTTATAGTGTGAAGGATTATATTGAGGACAAAAAGGCTTGGGCTTGAGCTGCGTCCGATTTCTATACACTGATTGTTCTTTGATTTTTCCTCTTGTAGTTTTAATATGTAATTGTTTATGTTATTAATTCAAAGCCTGTATTACACACTGTGTAGCCAAGCATATTGTACGTTACGGAATTGTATCGCTGACAGAGGTGTTCGGCACTTGTACAGCTACACAGGAGCTAAACTTAGTATTCGGGAACACTGTTGGAGCTACTGAACCTTGGACAATACTATCTTAGCATTGTGTAGATTCAATTTCTTAGTATTGTATAATTGCATGGCAAACGTGTGAGCACAAGGTACGAATGTGCTGTAAGGCATTTATTTGTTGGGTTAGTCTTTTTTATTAACTTGATTGTGCTCTGGCTGTTGAGAGTATGTCATGCTCACTCAAAATATGTCTCGCTGATGGTGGCGTGTGTGTTGGGTTATTGGGTTCCCTTCAATATGGTTGAGCTGAATGATGCTGATCCATACGTCATGTTCGTGAACGGACGCCGTCAGTGGGGACTGGTCATCTCTTAGCTGCCATGGCGTATTTTAATTTCTGAATTGATTTTTGTGTGTTTTCTATGGACGCTCTCAGCGTACAATATATTTCTGCATCGTTCTCACACGGTTGATTTCAACATGAATGATGTAATCAAATATTTGTAACAATAGCTTGAAAATTTAAAAGAGTGTCCATGGAGTTTCTTGCCCGTTCTTCTCCATAGGTACCTACTCTTTGGAATGGGCGACTAGCTTCATCTTATTGACTGACCGACCTTCTGACAATTCAGAAGTGCCTGTAACTGGTTTATTTGAAATAAATGATTTGATTTGATCCATCCACATTTCGGTTTCGTCACCGCTTTTATTTTTTTTTTATTTATAAAACCTATTAACAAACATTAAAAAACTTAGGAATAGGAAGGATGACGGCAGTTGAGACCAACAAACACGACCAACGATGCTGCGCCAGAAGGAGATTGGTCTGGAGACTCTCCACGACCAAACTCCCGACACAACATCATTTGGCGCATCGTACCCGGCACACATCGCAACACAACTGCTCAGATCCGTCCTCCGTACGACTTTCAATAATATCCTAAATGAACTTGATAAAACATTAATTGCAAAACGTTCATTTGATTGGAACTAACAACCTTATGGACCACTGGTCTATAAGGACATTACTCGCTATATACCAAATGCTATTAATGTGAATCAGCTGTCAGCGCTAATAATAATCTTATGTGTATTACTACTAGAACCATTTACACAGAAGCAATACATATTATATAATCACAAGCGAAGACTACATCTATGAAATTACGCCTCAGTCGCTTCCTTCGTGGAATATGACACGGATGATATTATATTGCTTTGACTTGTTGGAAAACTGGAAGAAATCCAGATTCAAAATGAAATGGATGTGATCTGCAGACGTCGGTTGCGGCAGTTTGTGTAAGCCCGTCGGGATTACAACCAGATTGAGCACTGAATCAGACCAGAATTGTCAGGGTGAGCAGATTTATACGCTGGACCTAATTTAAATTGAGATAGGTTTTGTGGTTTGTCTTGTGATGGGATAGACTACGACGTTTCATGAGGTTTATTTGGAAATATTTAGTTCGCTCTATTTACGTTGGTTCAACAGTTTGTAGCAATTAAATAACATTTCAAGAACCCGCCCTTTGAAAATGTATGCAACGTTATTTTTTGTATATGCAAAACCCAAAATACATGTCCAATATTTTTATGTAAAGGATTTATGTACAAAATTTAGAAAAGGTATTATGAAAAATAACAAAATGATGAGCTTCCTATGTTATATGGTTGTCCCTACAAAAATATGATCAATGCACCGCTCGTACGCCTGCGTCTGCTGCTGTTTATTGATAATATTTTCTGTTTGTATTGTAATTAACTAGTGATAACATTTTCCATCACACTTGCTGGCTGGCTGACTGTCGTAATGGGCAACCATAATTGATGTAATAAAATGTAGTATAATTTTTACTTAGAATATATTGCATCCCTGCACAACAAGGCGGGACCCCCGACCCACTGTACGCACACACCTATTGACAGTTATGCCGTGAACTATGTTGTGCGCTCGGTAACCAAACTGCAACCATTTTAAAATATTTTTGGGATAAAATATAACATTGCTTAATATCATTGGAACCGATTCAGTGCTTATTCTAAACAAACTGTATTCAGGGTTTGTATAAAGAAAAAAAAATTTTTTTTTGTGTGGTAACGTTTTTCGGTGGTTATCACATTAATTGAAACCACGTATTCTACATTACATTTTATAAACATAGGTACACAATGAAAAAAAGTTAATTACGAGTAACATTCTAGTCATGGGACCTTAAATATTTAACGGTATTTAACTTAATTTCAGATTATTTGCTCACAATATCACAAAGTTTGTGTTGAATTGTTGATACCCGGCAGTGATCGTGTGTGCTTTATTATCAAAGCGCTATTATTTCGTACCAAATAAGCTATTTATATTGTTCGAAAAATTCAGCTTTCTATTTTTAGTAAAATCGAATTGTATATTTTTTATTTTATGAGACTGATAACGACTTGTTTTAACCGCGGTACGATTTAATTTATTAACCTAACGACTATTCTATGTATATTTATAGTTTATATTGTGTAGAATCGTAAACAATATAAGCCATCTGAATAGAATAGAATACCTACTCAGGTACCTATTCTATTCCATTCAGATGACTTTACATAAGATTGTCATCTGAATCTTCTTCTTCTTCAGCCTAAAGAGGTCCACTGCTGTACAAATGACTCCCCCAAGGCTTTTATTGCATTGAATCATCATCTGAATAGAATACTCTTTATACACCAGCACATGTAAAAGCCAAGAAGCTTTTACACGCGTTCTTAATAGACAGGGGGTGCCTTGCTATCCCATAAATGTACGGACGACTGCAGGTCAACCTACCCGAAACTAACAAAAATTTCCAATCAACCTTGAGCCTTAATGCTTTATAGATAACGTTAAAAATGTAATGAAGAAATCTGACAGATTTTTGTAGCTTGATGTGCTGTTGTCTGTACCCTATGTTTAGTGGTATGACGTGATGGGTAGCCATAGAAATGTCAGTGCTCATTAGGACGCACGTCGATGTACACACGTGTGTTGTTAAAAGTGAGATATGTATTAACATATTGTATTTTAATGATATCTAACGATATTGCAAGGATTTTTTTATCTCATCTCTACTTGTACGGAAGTTGTGGGAATCATTAATACTCGTATTTACATTGAAACCAGACACCGAGCCTTTCAAATTGAAATGAACACATCATGTTATTGTGAGATTGCAAATAACGTGCAAAGTTCTTGCCAACATAGTGCAGTGACAAATTTGTTATGATTTGAATTTACGGAACGTGTGTAATAGAAAATTTGGTAACAATTTTTAGAGTAGTTAATTTTTAATTGAAACTATTTATAGTGCTTCTATATCAGATGTTATTTTTAATACTTAAGGGTAGCAGGAGGGTTTCTGTTACATGAAATAAGTCAAGTTTGTAATATAATTTTACCTCGCCATCCAGATGCTCCGATGTGCAAGACGCTGAATGAAGGCGAGGTATACGGAGCACTGAAGATGGAGACTGTGGTACTTCAGTGCGTAGTGGATTCCAGTCCACCTCCCACCTACTTCAGCTGGTTCTTCAACAGTTCTGGTGAACAGGCTGAGATATCCCCAAGGTAAGAATTAAAATAGCCTTTTAAAATACCACTTTTATATTTTATATAAACTTGTACAATTACCGTTTCAATTTTCTCAGTCTATTTCAACCTGATATTAGTCGGTATAATCCGAAAAATATACCTAAATAAATGAACACTGAAAAATTTTTAACAAAAAATATAAAAAGGAAACAGTAGCAAACTCTTATAAAAACCTTTGCCAATAATTTTTTTTGCACCAAAGTTGGTACAAATTGATAACCATTGACATCCGACAGTTCTGTGTCACATGCGACTGTTTCTATTTTAAACTGTGTAATAGATAATTGAATTTGAATACAAATAAAGCCCATGTATCCAACAATTCGAAGGATATAAACAATTTTGGTGAATTTCGATGGCACTGACATTGAGAAACAATTTAAAGCGCCTCATGGGGTCGAACCTACAACCCATACGTTTTTATGAAGATAAATAATTGGCAACTTTTACTAACATTCTAAATGCATCATATTTAGAAAATATGAATTTGTGTGGCTATAGCAGCAGAGGAACGCCAAAGAAAAAATTTACTGTATGTAAGATTCTGATGTCTAGAAAGGGGTGACTACCAAGATAATGACTGACAGAGAAGTATTGAAGAAAAGATAATATAAAGAAGTAAGAAGAGACATTACGCTGACTTGAAACAAATTGGGGTATGGGCGGAAGAAATATGATGATGACAATAGTATTCTAGAAGTGTACAGTATTAATTCCCATTAATACTGTACACTTCTCGAATACTATTGTCATCATCATATTTCTTCCGCCCATACCTAAATAAATCAATCATAAATCTTATCTCTCTTTTAATTTATTGGACATTTTCGTGTGTACCTGACTTCTAGTAAAAATATTACTTTACATCTCTCATATTCGGTAAACAGGTCTTTATTACCTCCAAATGCGGCTTGTCGGTGACTAATTAGCGCTCTAGGATAATAATATAGCTAGAAAAGCCTTATGGCGGTAAGTAATTTAAAAAAAAAAAAACTCTTCACTCTTTCAAAAAGCTCGCGTCCATCTGACCATTATACTGGCAATAGACATCACGCATTCAACCCAATGACAAAAGAGGTCACTTCGCTATTCAGCCTTGTCTTCAGAGTCTGTAGGTATGAGTCAAGGAAATTTTACCTAAAGTGGAATGTGAACTTGCATAAGTCTCTTATTTAAAAGAAGACTCTATAAGAAGAGCAATAAGGTCGATCGGAAATAACACCTCATTTGAAGAGAACGCGGTCCGAAGGAGAAAGCGTCCCAGTAGCCCTCTGTCCCTTTCTTAGTGTTACCCGTATTTATTTTTCGTAATTTTGTTTGAAACCAACAGCTTCGATTAGAAAAAGATGATGAAAAAGGGTGCCATTAATGGCTGCAATACTGAGTAATACCCTGGATGCGGAATATCATTCTTTAAGTATTTTTTTGCGCTAATCACATACAAGTTATTTTGTTTGTATGTAGGGTGGCCATAAATTTCGTAATCCATACTAATATTATAAATGCGAAAGTAACTCTGTCTGTCTGTCTGTCTATCTGTCTGTCTGTCTGTCTGTCTGTTACGCTTTCCCGCTTAAACCTCTCAACCGATTTTGATGAAATTTGGCACAGACAATCTTTAGACCCTGAAAAAGAACGTAGGCTACCTTTTATCCCAAAAAAAAATTGATGTTCCCGAGGGAAATCTAAAAAGCGCGATATAACCGAACTCCACGCGGGCGAAGCCGCGGGCGGAAAGCTAGTAATTAATAAATGTGCACTTAATCACTGTGTACATAATAAGTAAGTGGCTTTTATTGGGTATTTACAATGACATTAAATTCTGCTTTCTTATGGATATTTATTTATTTAAAGGTACAGACGACAGCATATCAAGCTACTACAATCTGTCAGATTTTCTTATTACATTTTCAACTTTATATCTAAATTATTACGGTTCAAAATTGATTAGGAATATTTGATAGTTTCGGGTAGATTGACCTGCTGTAGTCCGTAAATTATCAATTTATTCATCCATTTTAAGAATAATGAAATTAAAAAGTTCGCGTCCATACCTAAATATTCATAAAAGACTCAGGTAATATAAGGAAAAAACTTTTTTACAAAAAAACAACCGACTTCTAAAAACCACTACAAAGTGAAAAATAACTAATTTCGGAAGTCGGTGTCTTTGGTTTTTGTATAGGTATTAGTTTTTGACACCGACTTCCTAAATTAGTTATTTTTCACTTTGTAGTGGTTTTTAGAAGTCGGTTGTTTTTTTGTAAAAAAGTTTTTATTTTACACTTTTTAGTTGTGAAAAGTAGGTACTATGTATTCAGTTACATCCGGTCAGACTGGAAGCTGACGCAAATATAGTTGGGAAATGACGTAATTTTGTTCACTTTAATTTTTACCCGTAATTTTGAAGAATTCTCTCGACTGCCTATGGTCTTAATCATCAGATTTAGGTACTGCAGACCATTATTTTAACCCAATGGGTGCAAAGTTCTCATCAATATAAATGAATTAAAACCAAACACAAAGTAGCTACTGCAAACCGTTGAGGAGTTCCTGGAACTGGCCTTTGTCTTCATCATCAGAGCTCTTATGACAGTCACAACCCATCTAGGTGTAAAGTTCTTATCAATACAAATTAATCAAGCCCAAACACAGGTAGCTGCTGTGAATTTTTGAGGAGTTCCTTCGACTGTCTTCCGGTTCCATCATCAGATCTACTCCAGACCTTTATCAAATTGTAGTGCTTTAAATACTTAATGAAAATACTAAGAAATGCACTAATCGCCCCTACGATTTTTGAAAGTTCCCCTTGATTTCTCTGGTCTTCCATCATCAGACCCTGATGTCCTTATCATGGGACCACTTTGGGAATGTCTTCTTTCCAACAAAATAAAAATTATCAAAATCGGTTCATAAACGACGATGTAACGCGCGAACAAACATAAAAAAAAAAAATTGTTGAAGTCGGTTAAAAAAAATATTCTACGTACATTCCTTTTAAATTCCATTATAATAGTCACCCTACACAACGAGGACAGGGGGCTACTGTGAAGCTCTCTCTCCCTCGGACCGCCTTTTGGTCGATAGTGCACATTCCAGTTTAGGTATAAGTTCCTTGGTATGAGTATAATATTCATCAATTTTAAATATCGAACGGGGAAGCTCAATTTCAATTTCCTTTTAAAAAAAAAAAGAAAATTAAAAAAAAAGATGAAAAAAGGCGGGAATGCAAAAATGTTTTATTCTTGTCATGCCGATTTCTTCTTCTCGGTATCTCGGGTGTAGGCATCAATTTCACTCTCGAACTATAGGCGTCCTCGCTGCGCTCACGCGCCTAAATATCTCGGGCTGCCATTGATGCCTTACAGCCCTTGGCTACTGATTTACTATAAATGTCTTATTTCTCGTAATGTTAACCACTTTGTTTATCTACAGCTAAACTACTAGTAATATTAACTTTTTTTGCTTGCCTACTATTATAGTATAAAACAAGTGCTTCCAACTAAACAGACAGCTGTGTAGCTGGGGAGTTTGCTGCGCCACTTTTTTCCAGCGAGAGCACTAAGAACTGATAAAGGGCAGCACGGAGGGAGACTGTTATGTGTTATGTAATTTTTGATTAATTAAAAAAAAATAGTAAGTATAACTGTTTAAGAAGGCAAGCCTGTTACTATCAACTGGGCAGTAATCCAGACTCCAGGCATCTAATGCAATATGCAATGCCGTTTGTGTTTGTTGAAACTGTACTCACACCTGTGATGTATAGATATTACAATTAAAATGTGCTCCTGCGACACCCGGCGGTGGGAGGCATTACGTTGCCGGCAGTCCCAGCGAATGGACGTGTCGCGCCGCACTAAGTGATTGATTTCTGTGTTTTATTTCTAAACCACCCGACCCAATCGCAAGACATAACATTGGCGACGAGGATAAAGAACGTGAGTAAAATACGCAATATATAATGAGACTACAAAGATGACCGAGAATATCAGTTGAAAAATCATAATTTTACATTTCAAAATGAAGGAAAGGCATATGACATGCTCAATATCATTAACAAACGAATGATTTATCTTTTTTGAAAATAAAAACGAAGTAAACAAATATTTGCTAAATTCTATAAATCATTGTATTAATTTTAGGTAAACAAACTGATACCTTCGATTATATTAAGTAGTCTCTAAAGGCAGTGCCAGTTAACGCTTACCAATATAAATGTCCCGTTGTTGTGTAGTTGGTCGATTTTTTTTTAAATACCTACATATTTTTACAAATACCGCACACTCAAAGCAAGCCTTCATAAAACAGTCAACGGACTTAAATATAACCTACGATCCGGACGAAGCGTTTCACCGCTTTTTATACCGCGTACATCGCGGGACGGGAACAATTTGCCAGCGGCGGTGTTTCCGTTGGAATACAATCTGAGTGTCTTCAAGGCCAGAGTGAATAGGCTCTTAATAAACCAGTGCGTTTTACCATCATCGATTGCGTCACTGCTTACCATCAGGCGGGATTGCGGTCAAGCACTAGTTTAAATTTATAAATAAAAAAAAAAAAACTTTTTAGGGTAAATAGTAAATAGCAACGTATTATGCAGATCATTTCCAATTCTTTAAGGTTATTATTCTGACTTGTCATATTTATTCTGTTTGTACATACCTACCGCTATGATTAGATATTTCTTCGGCTTTCTGCTATTATTTCTATTGCTCATTATGCTACTATATTATTGTTCATTACAACTACACAACAACAAAAACAAAAAAAAACAGTGCCTGTAAGCGTTAGCCAAGTCGGGAATCAATCACAAAGCAAACAATTCCAATGGGTAAACACCCATCAAGCTCATAAACTGGTATAAAATTATGCTAGTTATGCAAATATAATAATTATTATAACAAAATTGCCAATGAGTGAAAACTCATCAAGTTCATACAATGGTATAACCAGTGTATGCAAATATAATAATTATTATAACAAAATTGCTAATGAGTGAAAACTCATCAAGTTCATACAATGGTATAACCAGTGTATGCAATTATTATAACAAAATTTCCAATGAGTGAAAACTCATCAAGTTCATACAATGGTATAACCAGTGTATGCTAATATAATAATTATTATAACAAAATTGCCAATGAGTGAAAACTCATCAAGTTCATACAATGGTATAACCAGTGTATGCAAATATAATAATTATTATAACAAAATTTCCAATGAGTGAAAACTCATCAAGTTCATACAAAGGTATAACCAGTGTATGCAAATATAATAATTATTATAACAAAATTGCCAATGAGTGAAAACTCATCAAGTTCATACAATGGTATAACCAGTGTATGCAAATACAATAATTATTATAACAAAATTGCCAATGAGTGAAAACTCATCAAGTTCATACAATGGTATAACCAGTGTATGCAAATATAATAATTATTATAACAAAATTGCCAATGAGTGAAAACTCATCAAGTTCATACAATGGTATAACCAGTGTATGCAATTATTATAACAAAATTTCCAATGAGTGAAAACTCATCAAGTTCATACAACGGTATAACCAGTGTATGCAAATATAAGAATTATTATAACAAAATTTCCAATGAGTGAAAACTCATCAAGTTCATACAATGGTATAACCAGTGTATACAATTTTACAAAATAAATTGGGATTAGTTCCGGTCCTATAAGTTCAGTTTGTTTAGAAAAAGAGTTACTTGTACGGCGAAGACACATTAAGTACACAATTATACAACGTGGCGCGATAATGGCGACATTAACTAAAAACACATATAATTTGTTACATTTTAGCGTCATGAAGAGATTTTATTTTCATAAAATGTTATTATTAACGAAGTTACTTAAATTTTTAGAAACTACCATTTAGAGCAACCTGTATTTAGAGAACTGTCGCGCAGCGGTCATTTGCCGAGGTCATGGATCATAGGTAACATTTCATCAATGAAATTAAAATGATTACATTCGTGCGGAAGAGAGATGCAAAATATTATCTTTGTCCGCGGCGCTCGCGCAAGCGACACGCGGCCCACCTCCCCTCGACCCACCCTACCGCGCCTCCGCAAATTATTAAATATTTATTTTTTGTTCCTTACTTCCTTAGTATGCTAGACGAACGCGTGTCCTATGCGTGTCCTTGACACGCATAATACCGGCTGTGCATAATTTCGTTAAATACAAGTTCTGTGAATGTTTTTGTGGAAAAGACGCTTAGTCTATTGTTTTATTAATTATTTTTGTGTAATTAGAATAGTAATTAGATTATGGTACCGCGATAAAGACGCTTTGTTTTATTTTAGTTCGGTCGTTTTATTTCTCGTGTTTCGAACGTTATTTGTGTTATCTTATTTATTAGTACTTGTGTAAACTTGTGTCTAGGATGGCGAGTACACATCCCAACTATACAGCAGCTGAATATGCGGACATGATTCTAATTTACGGAGAATGTCATCAAAATGCTGCCCTTGCAATAAGGACATATCGCGAGAGATATGGCAATTCCAGACAATGCCCTACTAATCCTCGCACTATTGTAGGAGCTCTTCAGCGCATCCGTGAAAACCGGCCAGTGGATCCTAGGTCTCAACGCCCTGATCGGCCGCCTACACGTCAAACCCCGATTCGACTAACTGAAAATGTGCTACAACATTTTGAAAACCAACCAAAAACTAGCCTTCGCCAGAGCGCTAGGCATTTTCAGGTTCATCACAGAACCATACACCGGGTTTTAAAGCGGGAAAAGTGGCACCCGTTTAAATTTCGAAAAGTGCATTCTCTATTATCGCGTGATAAATTAATTAGAGTGGAATATTGTCAGTGGTTACTGCGTAAAGTTGAAGAGGACAGTGACTTTCTTTCCCAAATTTGTTGGACTGACGAAAGCACGTTTACGAGAAACGGCATATGGAACCAGCACAATCTGCACCATTGGGCACCCAAAAGCCAAAACCCACGCGTTTGGCGGGAGACAGCCCATCAGTACAGATTTTCAGTAAATGTTTGGGCAGCTATTCACGGTGATAACATCATCGGACCCGTGTTCATTGATGGGACTTTAAACGGCGAAAGGTTTGTTAATTTATTAAATGATACGGTGTCAGAATACACCAACAACTTAAGCGTCCGTCAATACCAACGAATGTGGTATCAATTAGATGGCGCGCCAGCCCACTCCGTAACAGCAGCCAGGCAGTGGCTAAATAACACGTTTGGCGCCCAATGGATCGGCAGATTCGGACCTCGTAGGTGGCCAGCAAGATCGCCAGACCTCACGCCACTCGATTTTTTTTTGTGGGGGTGCATCAAAGACCATGTTTACGCGGAGAACGTGGATTCGGTCGAACAATTACGCCATCGAATAACAATCGCGTTTGAAAAAGTGAGGGAAATGGCTTTACACGATAATTTATTATCAAACTTGCGGGAAAACATGAAACGTCGTTTAGCTCTCTGTGTCCGCCAACAAGGTGAACTCATTGAACAAAAGAAAATTTAAAATAAAAGCAGTGACTAGTGATGAACTGATGATAGTTACTTATAAGTAATAATAACAGTTAAGTGGGATGTGATTAGTGTTTGACTATAACTAGTTCCGCTGTAGGTACCATTAGAGCAAACAGCGCGCGCCGCCGGATTCATTGATAAAAGCCGACAAAGAATCTTATTACCGATTACGAATACGTAGGTACGGACGACAGCAGGTCAAGCCGCCCGAAACCGTCAGATATTATCAATCAACCTTGAGCCTTAATGCTTTAGTGATAAAGTTGAAAATCGGATAAAGACATCTGACTGATTGTAACCTTAGCTTGATATGCTTTCGTCCGTACGATTTACGCTTGTGTGCTAGCTCGCTAACTAGGTCTGTACGCGAACCGACGCGTTCTAGCTCCGAGCACCTCCGAGGTAAGTAATTGCATGAATGAATTTTTGCAAGGGTGATCCCAGTTTTGGTTACTTTTATATTATTTATTTTGTTTGAAAATTTTTTTTTTTCTTTTTTCGAGTTATTTTAAAATATCAAATGTCATATGATTAATGGGCACTAGCACTACTCGTGTGTTAATTTAATGTCACCATTATGGCGCCACGCTGTATTCATAACCAAAATAATATCTAACTATGTTTAGTATGTATATTATTAAACAGCTAATGGGTAGTCACAATGGTGACATTTTACAGCAAGTTTTGATTTGCTTATTCTAAGATTGTCCCAACATGTCTCAGTTACTGGCAATAGAACCTCTTGACTGCGAAACAGACCCAAATTCAATGGGGCCTCGTTGACAAAACTGGAAACAAGCCCTCGAATTTTATTTTCTAGCCTTTGGTATAAACCAACCCTTGATGAAACGTGCAACGCTTTTGTTAAGCTTGCAATCCTAACGCGGGGTTAGGATTGCAAGATATATGTATATTAAACCTCCATGGCGCACACGTCGAAGAGGAAGGCACCCCCGAGGTGTTAAAAACAGCAAAAAAGAAAAAAAAAGTAGACGAGTACTTTTCCCCGAAGCAGAACTTCCTTTATGAGCGTCATTTATTCCGGCTCATGAAACAGGAACCATAGAAAAAAAAATATTTGCAAATAGGATTTTCGGAAAAAATACTACTGTTAGGAGGTTCAGTTACAATAGAAAGGGTAATCATAGTAGCTAACACAATTGAGACCGCGGAAAGACAATTAAATGAATTTCATGGGAAACAAACTGAACAGGTTAACAGGATCGGAACGAAACCATACAAAACCCAAATTCGGGTTACCAATACAAGTAAACAACGATGCTTTAGATGTGGAAGTGTCACAGTGTGTGGTGTTGTCACATTAGTGATGATACGCACTGTCCTGCTAAAGATAAGGTGTTCGACAAATGTGGCCATAAACGTCATTATCTAAGTCAATGTCGTATAAGGAAGCATAAGCAAAGCATCAACTATTACGGCCACAAATGAGCGACCAGTGAAATTACCAGTCAGCAATGTGAACTATATATTCCATATTGATGATAAAATAAGTTGCCGAAATAGGTTGCCAAGTAGGTGGCGTCGAAATGAACATGCTTATCGACTGCGGTAGCAAAAGCATGGTAATAAATGATAAATCGTGGGAATACCTAAAATCAACAACTATAAGCTTTTTGATCACGAGCTGAGGATGCTTGACAATATCTCACTACGTGGGAACAAAATAATCATTTCCACGAAGTTACGTAAACAAATTCTTGCATCAGCACATGAAGGGCACTCAGGCATTGTTGCCACGAAGAGTAGACTACGGACTAAAGTGTGGTGGCCTAAAATAGAAACTACAAACAAAAAAAACTGATATATTAATTTCTTTGTCAGTACACTACCATGGATGCCAATCTAGTAAAAATATATTTCACTTTAGATCCGTGTTTGCTCGGTTGGTGTTTAGTTGATATTTGCTCTTTATTTTAAAGCTACTTTTATATATATAATTTTGATGCTGATCCATACTTCATGTTCGTGAACGGGCGCCGTCAGAGTGGACTGGTCATCTCTTAGCTGCCACGGCGTATTTCAATTTCTGAATTGATTTTTGATAATGGACGCTCTCAGCGTACAATATATTTCTGCATCTTTCTCACACGGTTGATTTCAACATGAATGATGTAATCAAATATTTGTAACAATAGCTTGAAAATTTAAGAGTGTCCATGGAGTTTCTTGCCCGTTCTTCTCCATAGGTACCTACTCTTTGGAATGGGCGACTAGCTTCATCTTATTGACTGACCGACCTTCTGACAATTCAAAAGTGCCTGTAAATGGTTTATTTGAAATAAATGATCTGATTTTTTTTGATTTTGTAACATTTTATGTAAATTTAGTTTCTTAGTAAGTGAATTGGTGTTAATTCTTAATGAGAAGTAGGTAATAAAAGTTCTTAGACCATAAAATCGACCAAGACGCTGAAACTATGGTAAAAGTTGTAAAAGTGGTACCCTAGTTTCAAGACCTAACCCTCCGGTGCCAATGAAGAGGCGTGAATTACCATTGCAGCCTTGGACTGATATAGCTCTGGATTTCCTTGGTCCATTACCCAGTGGGCATAATTTATTAGTTGTTATTGATTAATATAATCAATATAAAGAAATTAAAATAATGAAATCCATAACTTCTCACGAAACAATTAGGATATTAAAAGAAATATTTTGTAGGTTAGATATTCCAGTCAGTAGGTATATTGACATCAGATAATGGGCGGCAATTTACAAGCGAGGAGTTCAAGTCCTTCTGCTCGGAATTCGGTATTAGGCTATATAATTCTACACCTTATTGGCCACAGCACAATGGGGAGGTCGAAAGACAAAATCGCGACATAGGCAATAAAACGCTTAAAAAATAGCCAGTGCCAAAGGTCCGATTGGAGGGACGATCTCCTGCGCTCTCTCATGATGTATTATACCTAGCACTTTACATAGGTAGCACAACCGGAAAGTCGACCTCAAAACTATTTTTCAACAGGCAATTAGGAGACAAGATACCTTCAGTTGTAGAGGTTAGGTATTGTTTATACACAACATAAGCTCAAAACTGTGATTTGTGATAAGCTGAAAATACACAGTAAAATTTTGATGTGACATAGTTTTCGAAAATTTCATACACTATACTTTTAAAGTTGTTTTAATATTCCTGCATTCTGCAAAGGACAGGTATTCAAAGAACTTTGCAATCATGACCGCATCTATTTTCGGTAGATTTGTAATTTCGGCTTTAACAAATCCAGCGTCCATGTTGGATCTCGTAATCTAAATAATTTAATGAAATACGAAAAGTATAATGGGTCTCAAAATATTTTTATGGTGATAAAGTTCGACTTGACGCTATGTTTAATGTTTAAAAACATAAACTTAGTTTGGGTACTAATGACGTCATACCGAGAAAATCATGGCAGTCGGTGCGTTCGATCACGTGATATACAGATAATAAAACTTCTATTTTAAATTAGAAATATAAAATTAAGCTTACGTTTTTATGAAATAATAATAAGTACAAGTTTTGCATTCCTCGGTACAAAAACTGTATAAATAAAATGATTTCACATTTTTATGATAAGACATGTAAATGGCCTATTGGCGCCTGATTTCAACATACAGTCATTAGCACTAAAGGAGGTGATATTAAGGTACAAAATAATGAAAAAGGTGAAGAAATAAGAAGAAATATTATTCAACTCAATAAAATAAAGGGAAAATGGAGACTCCATAACGAAAAGGAAAATGATGATGATGTACGGACGACACCACATCAGGCTACTACGGTCTGTCGGAATTCCTTATTAGATTTTCAACTTTATCTTTGAAGCAGTAAGGCTTAAGGTTGGTTGGGAATATCTGTCAGTTTGGAGTGACTTGACCTGCTGTCGTCCGTACTAATAAACAATGATGAAGATTGAAATTTATTTATTGCATTAATTATTTATGATGATCTCAATTGTAAAGTTTTGATTGTTGCTGTATAGATTTGAATTGTTGTTTAGAGACTGCATTACTAAATTACTCATTTAAGAACTACTATCTAATTTATGATTATTTATTAAAAGCGGCCAATGTGATTAAATTAAATTTATTGAAAGGGAGAGATGTGATGTATAGATATTACAATTAAAATGTGCTCCTGCGACACCCAGCGGTGGGAGGCATTACGTTGCCGGCAGTCCCAGCGAATGGACGTGTCGCGCCGCACTAATAATAATAATAATCATTTATTTCAAGTAACACTGACTCATAAACAATTAATACACACAGTCACATTACCCATACAACATTCAATTAAAAAATTTCAATACATTAAAAAACAAAATATTACAATATAAAATCAAAACATTATTAAATAAACCAATAAAAAGACATAATTACCATAACAATTGAGTCACATCAGCCAACCACATGCCGCTTACAGCAGTGGGAGATGATGGAACAATCAAACCTTACCGCAAGCGCGGCCAACAAGCTGTTTGCTAACTAAGTGATTGATTTCTGTGTTTTATTTCTAAACCACCCGACCCAATCGCAAGACATAACAACACCATTTACAATATTGGATTTACTTTTTATATGTTTTTACTAGCTTTCCGCTCGCGGCTTCGCCCGCGTGGAGCTCGGTTATATCGCGCTTTTTAGATTTCCCTCGGGAACATCAAAGTTTTCCGGGATAAAAGGTAGCCTATGTTCTTTCTCAGGGTTTGAAGATTGTCTGTGCCAAATTTCATCAAAATTGGTTGAGAGGTTTAAGCGGGAAAGCGTAACAGACAGACAGACAGACAGACAGACAGTTACATTCGCATTTATAATATGAGTATGGATTATTACGTTTTTATTTTTACTGTATTGCCGGTTCAGTGCCACTTTTAATTGTCTGTTGCATCGGGTGACGTCTTTACGTCGATGCCGGCTGTCGCTGAAAACCAGCGCTGGGCTCTGTTTTTGCATAGAGTCGCAGCATAATGCTGAGCGACAGCCGTTTTGCGTGGATGTGACGCATGTTTCCCTCAACTATTTCTTTTTTTGTATGTTTTTGTAAACTTTTGCGTCATGTTTACTGCAAATAAACGTTATTTCTTTCTTTCAATATTTAAACAACATACACACTCAACCTAATATTATGAGTAAAATTAAAAAAGTGAAACTTTTGCATGTAGCGTGACGATCCGCCGTGGAGTAGGGATGAAGTGAAAGACGCTCATCAGAACGTCTCTCGTGGTCTAAAGTTTCACTTATACCGTGGTTTCATAACACCACACAATCTTTTTTTTTTTTTTGTTATGCAGAGTTTATTAATAAACTTAGTGCCAAATCTAAAGTTTATACCGTCGTGTCTCCAACCTTCATAATTACATTACAAACTCAACATCTCAGAGAAAAACCTTTAAAATAAACTACATTATTCTTATAATTATGATTATTTAGAAGAACAGATTTTAAACAAACGCACGAGGTATTACTGCACAAATGCGTTCAGAGTTTGTAACGTTCTGGTTTATTTCTGACTTAAACTTTAGCAATGCCTAAAAAAGTTCGTCAAATAAAACAGTCATGAAAATCAACTCAGAAAAGCTCAAGTTTTAAGCTGCTAACAGGTCAAATAGGTAGCTTTCGGAGGAATTTTGGTCACTAAGTACGTCCATATTCGGAGCTCTAATTAGTGCAGTGGCTATTCGCTTGCATTTCAATGCTATGAGCCTTTTCTGTGGCTGCGTTCGACGCGGGTCGTGAGAGTGCATAGTGAGTTTATGCGGTAGGTTTGTTTCGCGTGCTAGGGTACTCATGCATGTTAAGTGTTTATGTAGCGACATGGATTCGCGCCTAAATGTGCTGTTTCGACAGCATCTTTCATGAGATGATTATACTTTTATTATCGAATGAAAAGCACATTTGTGCGAAACTGCAGAATATTCATCGTCATCGTCAACCGTCGTCAAAGAGAGCGTAATCACCACGCTTGCTGAATGCGGGTTGGCGATTTCAGACTTAAAGTACAGGTTTCCTCAAGATGTTTTCCTTCACCTTGTAATCAGTCATCGGTGTCCAAGATATACTTAGAAAGTACAAATAACTGGTACTTGCCTGACCTGAAGTCGAACCCGCACACTCATAATCGAGAGGCTGGTGTTTTAACCACTAGGCCACTGCAGAATAATCATTCTAAATTCTGATGTATAAGTATGAGATCTGTGAGAAACATAAAATACCTATGTGAATATAGAACTTTGTTTTAGAACTTAATCCATAATTTTGTACCCTATCGGGAAAGTAACAAATAAAAGAAATTGTTGCTTGTGACTTAACAATGCAGTAAGTATTCTGGTTTTATGAAATGCGAACCTGGCCACTTTGGATTCGGTGGAGAGGCATGCGAAGAGGCTGATTGGCGACCCAGATTTAACTCAAAACGGTCTCCAAAGCCTAGAGCACAGGCGTAGCGTAGCCAGCCTTTCGGTATTCTATAGGATTCATTTTGGTGAGTGTGCGAAGTAATTGCATGATTTAGTTCCACCATCGTTTCGCCTCCTCTTTCATACCGCGGACTGGAAAAATTTGCCAGCGGCGGTGTTTCCGTCGGACTACAATTTGAGTGTCTTCAAGGCTAGAGTGAATAGGCTCTTAATAAACTAGTGCGCTTTACCATCATCGATTGCGTCACTGCTTACCATCAGGCGGGATTGCGCTAGCTTGTGATTAGTAAAAAAAAGAGAACTACAGTTTTAAATAACGGTGAATTATGACTGAAACTACTTGACAGTCTCCGTGGCGTAGTGGTAGCGAACACAGCCTCTGCCCAAGGATGCGCGGGTTTGATCCCCGCGTAGTGCAAATATTTGCATGAATATGAATATTTGCACTGGTCTGGTCGTGCCTCGGAAAGCACGGTAAGCTGTTGGTCCCGCTTGCCATACGGGCATCTAATGGCAGTCGTTACGGGTTGCTGGAGCCCTCGAAAGTCCAACAATTGGTCTAACTGCAATGCTTCTATATCGCCTTCGGATTGGGGAGGTCAGACGCAGTCGCTTCACGAAAAATATCGAAGTTAAGCCAAAATCAGCAGTTAGACTGGGAAAGCGGACCCCAGCCTCCAAAGCTGAAAAAGCTTTGGATGCGACTGGGATTAACGCTGAGATGATGATAATATGACTAAAACTACTATGCTTTTTAAAATAAAATAATATTTTATTAAATAAACTGTTAACCAGTACTTTGAACGCAGAACCAAAGTGCATCCGCACGGAAGAGCACGCATGCGTCTCATCTGTCGACGGCGAACAATCTAGAAATTAGTACCACGCGTTGTGTTATACGGCTACAGCAGAGTTACAAAAAAATAAGTTCAGATGGTTGGCTGCACATACGAGCGAAAACACAGGTACACATAGCCACGCGTTTTCGGAATTTTAATTCACGGTAAAAACGCACTCGATATTGATATTTTTGATCTCCGGTAACATTTCTCTGTTCCACACAATTTTATTGTTAAATTTTGGAATCAAATAACAGTACACTACTGCTTTTGTTTTTACTTTTTTTATTAATATTATATGGTATCTAGTTGCAACGTGCATTTTGTTTGTGCAGAATAAAAATATTTCTTTCTTTCTAACAATGGTTTGGAGTTATTAATAGGGTCAGTGCCTACGCTCGGGGATCTCAACCGACCGCTTTGATATTCACGTTGCATCGTACGATATTGGTATGATACAATGGAAATACGGTTCTTACCATTGCATGATTTAATTCCCCCATCTCCGTTCTGTCATCGGACGACCTGATTTTCCACCCTTACGTTGTTGACACCACATCAATCCGATAAATATTACTCGACTGTAAACATAAATATAACGTAATCAGTGTGAATGCATACATCATAATGTCATCTCAACATTAATTTTCTTCCATCAGCTTGTACACGACCTATGGCAACACCTCTACTCTGCGCTACACTCCGACAACTGACATGGACTTTGGCACCGTGCTATGTTCGGCCACCAACTCCGTGGGGAAGCAGGAGGTTCCCTGCTTCTACAAACTCGTTGCGGCAGGTAATTGATTATGTCAGCCCTTTAATAATTTTATTTTTATCGCAAATCATCAAATTCTCACGCTCTGGGTGTGCCTTCCTTATTTCTTCAGTTGTCTGTGTCATGGAGCCACAGTATCTCTTTCAAAAAACCGGCAGCCCTGGCTGGCATCGGCCCTAGTGGACCCTGTCACAATGTGCTGACATCTCATTGGGGAGCGCGTGGAACAGAAATTATGCAAAACAGCTGTTAAATACTGCAGCTGTTAAATTTAGCACCTGAAACTTGGCATGCCTAATACGGATCAGTTCAGTTCGCGCCAGAACAACTGTTCTGGCTGCAGGCATAGCTGGTGGGCGCCATAAGAGGTGGGCGTACTACGTAACTGAACTGCCGCGTACTCCTTTTATTAGAGTCATGCATGTGGTGAACGAGGTTCAGGAGTGTTGGCAGTAGTGCAATTTGAATGAATTCACAAACGCTCGCGCCATAACATTATATTAATATAACATATTATATTTATAAATAATATATTATATACATGACGACGTGAGCGACGGTGGAGCGGTAGGGTCATCAGCATCTTGGTGTGGTGGTAAGGGCCCCATTTCGTAGGTGAAGTTTTGAATTAAAGCACGAAGTGTAAATATACCCTCCAATCTTGACAATCACAATTTAAATAGGCAAACCTGCAGTTTTGCCCCGGAGAAGTGCGTACGTACTTGCTTATGGCGTAAGGTATTTGCTTCGGGGAGACCTTGTCTTCCTGGAGTAATACGTCTGCTGGTATACCGCAGGGTGGCGTGCTATCCCCTTTACTTTTCGCAGTTTTTATTAACTTTATCTCTGACGAACTAATTTCTTCCTACCATCTTTATGCAGATGATTTACAAATTTACTCACGAGCACCTCTTGGAAATCTGTCTGAGGCCATATTAGCGATCAATCGTGATCTGACCCGCATATGTGACTGAAGCAAAAGATATGGGCTTCTCGTCAACCCCATAAAGACACAGGCTATAGTCGTGGGCAGTTCTAGGACGGTCTCTAGAATCGACTGGACGAGAGACTCGTGAGGGAACACTACTTGTCGTTATGATCTTGTTCAACAAATACTTTTTGGCTAATTTACTTGCTTACCTGTTATGTTCAGTTTCTATGGATTAATTTTTGTATATGTATGTATTTGTGTATCTACTTTAGTATATTGTAATAATGATGTTTGCACCAATGACAGTCCCATTTGTGGTTCCGGAATATCTGTCCATCCTTTGGTTGCCTGGAAGAGATCGCATTAGCGATAAGGCCGCCCATTGTATGTTTTTTTGTGATGAATGTTTTTTGTTCCATGTTTGATTGGTGTACAATAAAGAATATATAAATAAATAAGTGCCCTGGTCCGCGCCCAATCCGAAGTGATCGTTCGACAATCCTCAATTTCCAAAACGACTCTGCCACGTGCCGCCATTACAAAATAACGTCACAGTGTTTGCCCCACCGTCTAATAATCATACAGTCGTCCGACGAAGACGTCTAGACAGGCGAGACGCGAGTAAGCGGCACCCGAGCTGCGAACAAAACGATGTTCGTAGCTCGGTATCTATTATTAAGGGCTAACGCGTGTTTGTTTTTTTATTTGTTTGTTTTATAATTTGATAAGAGTGTCAATTTTGAGTCTCGAGACTCTGTCTCCAGTTGTTCCCTTAGTAAAAATAGCAAATTATTTAAATATAATACAGCTATCGATGTTATTCTGCAATAAATAAATAATTTCATAAATATTGTTTATTTGTGACAACCCTGGCCGATGCGTTACTGTCTAAACCTAGACGATGTCGGCATTTTACACGAGTTGAAAGGCGTCGACCTACTGTATGATTTTTATGCTGTGGTTTGCCCCACCACTACATAAATCAAATTAGCAACTTTTACTAAAATGATATCGTTAGCCACAACATATAAATATAATATGTTATTGTTAATGTTACTTAACATTTAGAATATAATATATAATTTTAGTGTGTTATTTAATCATAGGGAAGGAATTACCATGTAACCTGTATCCATGTAACTCTATCGTATTGGAGACCAGATATGTAATGGTAGTTTTAGGTAAGATTTGTGTGACTTAGTATAGTTTATTTTGATAACTGAAGTAAAATTTCTACACCACAATCACGACGCTGGATTCACTATTACAGTTTGAGCATTGACTTGCTACCCGGTATTTTTCACCACAAAACTAATATAAACGACCTAGTCTAATAGGGATATATCCAAGGTACGAAAATCAAAAAAAAAAAATAATTAGTCCGTCTTATAGACAATAAAAAAAAATTAAGAACCGTATTTTTTATTTTTGCCGAAATTACCAAAAACTGCTGAGATATAGCGTATTAGAGTTACGGAGTGGGGCCTAATTAGGTCACGCCATGGTATATTTTGTACCACGGCGTAACGTCATGCGACATTTGAAATCAATATATCTTCCTAAGTATTTAATTGAAAGAAAAAATTAAAAATACGTGTTCAATATTTTTTATAAATCTATCTGATGGACATTAAATTATTTTTATGGATACAACCCAATTCCCTGCGGTAATTTCATATTCTGTGCAATTTAATTTGTGATAGCAAAAAGCGATACAAAGTTGTTTGTCTGCATGCGAGAGAAAGTTGGTCGCTTTGTTTATCGCCTGCAGTGATGATAAACAGTGCAACAAAAGTTGTTATATTTTATCGCCGGTCATTGTAATATGTGAAACGTGTCGTTAACGCTATAAACGTGCCGTGAATCGTGTTAACGCTTAATTTGACCAGTTGTAAAGCATTTGTTTCTTATGATTTTTTAAACATCATAAAAAGGAATTTTACGAGTTTTGCTATTTCATAATTGTGTTTACTAAATTTAGTTTTACGATCTTTCTGTATGAATCGCAATAAATATTTATGTCAAGTCCTCAGAATATTTTTCGCCTCCCTAACATTCACACACACACTGACACAAAACTGTTATATCTAGTTTTTTCTAGTTGTTTTGTGTATGTATGTTATATGCCTCCTTAATATCTTGTTTCGTCATAAACATTACCCATCACTTTACATCAGGCGTGATCGAGGTCAAACGTAATCGTTCTTGAACATTCAACAATAAAAAAAACCTGTATTATATAAACTGTTCACCGTATAATATCTTTATTACTAACTGTATTGGTTTTAAGTGTTGCTAAATCGAGTCGGTTTCAGCAGGGAACCCCACAGCCTTGCAGAACTGCTCGGTGGTGAACCAGAGTTCTGACACACTGCTCGTGGAATGTCTGGAGGGCTTCGATGGAGGTCTACCGCAGGCGTACTACATGGAGGTGTTGGAACTACCCTCGTTGAATGTAAGTGGGTTATAGATAAATAATATAATTATTGCATATCGTCAATAACTTTAAGTGATCCTGATCCTATGCGAATATGAATCATAGGAATATGTTTAAAATTATTAGAACATGAACATGGATTATTAGTGCCGACTGCTGTGAAGAGCTAGCTGTATTATATAATATTGACGTTTAAAAGGTGCTGATTCTCAGCCTAATTTGAATAAATGACTTTTGATTTGATTTTGAATATAAGTGTGATGTTGTGTAGCTTGTATACCTTATTGAAGAATAAACAAAGGATGGATTGAACGAGCTATTTCTGTTTCCAATTTACTATTATAACCAAACCTAAAAGATCATGAAAGTAATGAAAACAATTTGTTTTACAAAACATTGAAGTTTTTGTAGTTATTTTTCATTTTCCCAAATAACAACAAAGTCATTTAATTTAAAGGAAATTGTGCTCTGATCCAGGTTCCATTTATTACCATTATAAATAATAGAATCTTCGTATTTTTATTTCGTAGTAGAAGGCTGTTCATTACAGGCCTCGGCCAATAAATAATCTGTAGATGTTCGTAACGTTCTATTATTCAGGTACGAGCAAATGTCTCATCAAACCACACCCCTGCCTTCGAGGTCCATGACTTGGACAGCCGGTCTAGCTACACGCTAGTCCTGTATGCTGCCAACGCGAAGGGCAGGAGCGAAGAGGTCACCTTGTATACAGTCGCGATCAGGCCACCTGACAAGTATACTGGTAAGTTTACATGTTAACTTTGTCTCGGTGGTAGGCCATAAAATCGGCTGCAGGCAGATGTTATCACCCACCAGACAAAGTCTTGCCGCCAAGCGGTTCATCATGTTCCGGCATAATTTCTGGTGAAGCTATACGGAGGACGGGTCTGAGCAGATGTGTGCCGGGTACGATGCGCCAAATGTTGTTGTGTCGGGAGTTTGGTCGTGGAGGGTCTCCAGATCAATCTCCCTCTAGCACAGCATCGTTGGTCGTGTTGTTGAGTTTAACATTGCATCACCTCGCTCAACTGCTGTCTTCTTTCCTATTCACTCAGTGTTTTTGAGTAAATAGGCTTTTGATAAACTAGCGCGCTTTACCATCAACCATTTCATCACTGCTTCCTTTCAGGCGGGCCAAAAAAAAAAGCTAGAAAAAAGCTAGGTTTAGCTTCTTAAAATTCTTCTACATATGTTTTTGTTTATTCAACAAATAAAAGGATTTCTTTGTTTAATATTTTATACTGCCTATTAATGATGATTGCAAGAAATGTATATTTTGTTTGTCTACAAATGAAATATAGCTTAATGTTCGATATTCAAATGGTAGTTAGTACAAAAATCGTAAAGGTTCCAAAATAACATCATTACATTATTATAAATTATTGTTTGCTTCCTTCTTCCAAACCTTCTTACAATTGAATATTTTTGGGATGAAAAACAGTTGGTACAATTTGAAATTACAATAGGGATGTATCCAAGGTATGAAAATCAAAAATATAATTAGTCCGTCTTATAGATAATAAAAAAAATTAAGACCCGTATTTTTTGTTTTGTCGAAATTACGAAAAACTACTGAGATATAGCGTATTAAAGTTACGGAGTGGGACTAATTACATTACGCCGTGGTAAATTTTGTACCACGGCGTGACGTCATGCGACATTTCAAATCAATATATCTTCCTAAATATTTGAATGAAAGAAAAAATAAAAAAATACGTGGTCAATATTTTTTATAAATCTATCTGATGGATATTAAATATTTTTTTAGGATACAACCCAATTAAATTATTTTCAACAAAAGTTTCGAAAATTAATAAATTCACCTCCGTGTTTTTTTTCTAATTATAATCTAGTGCTTGATCGCAATCCCACCTAATGGTTAGCTAGCAGTGATGCAATCGTTGATGGTATAGCGCGCTAGTTTATTAAGAACCTATTCACTCAAAAAAAATGAGTGAATACGAAGGAAGACGGCAGTTGAGCGAGGCGATGCAATGTTAAACCTAAGAATACGACCCTTTGGTCGTGTTGTTGGATTTAATATTGCAACGCCAGACTGAGATTGATCTGAAGACCCTCACGACCAAACTCCCAAAACAACAACATTTGGCGCATCGTACCCGGCACACATCGCAACGCAACTCAGACCCGTCCTCCGTACGGCTTCACCAGACATCATGTCGGAACACGGCGGTCTAACGAAAAACGGAAAAATCGCTCATTTAGAGTAATTTCCTAGTAAATAACCAACCTGCCTGCCCAACACCCAGCCACCCACTGCCCACCAGCAGCAGCAGCAGCTGCCCAGCCTGCCTGCCTGGCCTGCGCCAAATTATAAGTCCTGGCGGATACCGCCACATTGTGTTGACGGCTGTTTGAGGCGACTGTGATTTCTCGCAGTTACGGAGTTACCCACCCGCTTTTCCCTCCCTTTCGCTATACCCATAATTATGTAAGTGTGGCAAGATTTTGGTTTCTCGATCCCATGGCGGCAATTCGGCAAGTAGGCCTGGCGCATTTTTTTTTGGCATGGGAAATCATTAAATGACTTCTCCCGCTCTGGGCGGAGCGAAAGGGCGTGTTAGACTTTTACTGACTAAAACCCACCCGTGTCTCTTCACTTGCCTGGGCCTCAGCGCAGACTGTGCGGCATCCTCGGACTAACCGGGGGGAATCTTAAAGACTTAGTCTAGGCTAGCAAGTTCATTGTTTGGAGCTCATTCTTGCCAAAAATAAAATGAAAACCAAATTTCAGTTACAATGCGAACGAAAGTAGGATTTCAAGCAAAGCTTCCAAGTGTAAACAATATTAACTTTAAATGTCGGTATACATCTTTAAGTCAATCAGAGTCGGGAATGACGACTTCAGCAAACTGTGGAATAAATTATTGGCGACCAGTCAGAGCCATGATAATTCACTCTATTTGAGAGAATGACGTCCAATGCGACTGACGACTTTACGTTAAGAGCGGACGTAAACGAAAATAAAGTTTTATTACTAAAACAAGATCAGACTGCGATGCCAAACAATAGATTTTATAGGTTATTCTGGAATCAAAATAATACGCTTAAAAGCCAGCAAGACTGCAATGCAGAATTGTAAAATACAGTATGTTAAATAACAGAGGGCGTTCCCTTAAACTCGTTAATATATATCATTAATAGATTAAAATAAAAATATCAGCATAGAAAAATAAGCATAAAAAAATCCGAATAAAATAAAATTCTAATTGGAAATAAATTTGAAACCTCCTGTTTTAAATCAAAATAGTAGTCGTCATGTATAAATAAATTGCGACGTTGCCGTCTTTCATGTTCGCGCGTAGAGTGAGTTTCTTTTACATGTCAATTTAAATTTTTTATTGAATTTTTTCTTATTGGAAAAAATTTTAAAACATTTTGTTTTCGAATGGAAATATTTTTTTTAGCATGTATGTATGCTATACTATTTCGGGTTATCGGGAACGCCCTCTGTTAGTTAACATACTGTATATTCTATCGAAGCCTGGTAGTATTTAAAATTGCAATAAGCATAAGTCTTTAGCCAGTCTGAGCAAAGGTTAGACTAATTAATTAGAAAGAAAAAACGTTTATTTGCGGTGAACATGACGTAAAAGTTTACAGAAAAGCAGTTGAGTGTAAATAGTAGAAAAACGCAAAACGGCTATCGCTCAACATTATGCTGCGACCCGATGCAGAACAGAGTCCAGCGCTGGTTTTCAGCGACAGACGGCGCCGAAGACGTCACTCGGTGCAGCAAACAATCACAACTGACACCGAACCGCTACCAATGCGGAAATATACGCGAAAATGACCTACGTTTTATATAGTGGAAGCGTCCGGTTTGACATACGCGCTGGATGCGCCTATGTATTAAAGTTAACATTGTTATTACATACTTAGTTGAAAAGAATTACAAAAGGCCGAGGCCCAGTGATATGTAGCTAGCATTTTAGTTTAAGACGACACAAACAAAACTCTTCGCGGTTTCACAAATTCTACTCATCTACGTTTCTTTTTCATTCGATTTTTATAAGAAAAAGCCTTTGTACTCAATATTAGTAGTTAAAAAAATAGGTAAGTACACACCAAATCACCTTTTGAAAGATACACGATAAATACACACAACCAAAATGGTAATGAAAAATACAGTAAGCTAAGCTTGAGACAAGCTTGAAACAGCACCACACGCATCATCCAGTATGAGGGTAAAATTAATACAATAAATATCGCGGACTACAATGCTAAGTAAAATGACTACTTAGGCAACTCGTAACTCGTAAATCGTAGTACAATATTCTTCAGACTACAACCGAGTACTATTCACATTAGTTTGCAAGTTACTACAATTAGATACTGCGGTTACTCAGGGTTTTGTACTAATGGTTATTGTTACTAAGAAGCGGGGAGAAACTTGCGGGTATACTATTTTTGAACGACTCGCTTTTGTTTTTTGGGAAGTTGTGTTGAGGTAGACGGAATTTCATCTTTACTCTAGGTAATAAATTAAATAACTATAGGTACTGCAAACTTTTAGATTACTTAGAAAACATAGGCAACTCAAATATCGGGCTTAATGAATACCGACGTAATGAAGATAGATTAATTACACTCATCACAAAGTTATCGGAAAAACCCGTACTAGACTAGCTAATATAATTAATAAGCCAACTGAAAGTTAGAAATACCTACCAAATGATTAAATTTTCTCCAAATAATTGAAATAGTATGTAGGTATTTGAGAATTTAATACGTATAAATTGAGAACATGTTTTAATTATATACAATATGTAAAGAAAACCCCGTCTAATCCATACGGATAATAAAGGCTAGGTAAACACATGACTAAAGAAAATATGAAATTTTACGTAATCATCATAGCAACAATACTAATGAATTTTGAAATAATCTTTATTTTCCCGCGAATCAATTCCAACTTCCTCAAAACTTGGTAATTTTTAATAAGTGACAACACCATTTTTGACGGTATTATAATGAGCGTGCCCAGCCCCCTTTCGCCCGCGCATGAAACATGCAAGGTAAGCAATAGCCTACCGCACATTTATGAATTTAACTCCTTTTGCGAAATATTTTTGAAGGATAAGCTATTAAAGCCTACAAAGCCAGACTAAACTTTAAAAAAATATGACGGACTAAAAAGAATCATTTTTTTTTACCCAGGAAACATCCCTATTATATTAACCAGATCGAATAAAACTGAAAAGTCTCGTGTGTTCGTAATTATGCCGGCTCTGATATCAGATAAACTCGATTGCATTAATACAATGCTTGGCGGCAGATATAACTATGTATTTTATATGGGACAAAGGCCGCTTTACAGACGCTTTCTCTGCAATGTTATTTTTAAATGTATTTTTTACACAATGTCCATATTATTTTACACAAAACCCACAAACACAACATATAAAATCCGTGACACAATCCAAAAATAAACTATCATTATATTGATAATCCCACCTGAAAGACGTCCATTGTTCAGCCCCCTTAGTGTTTTAACGATCCATAATTATCATGCTTGGAAGGTAGAAATGATGTTATTAGCCAATACGTTGATGCCACTGCCCATTTCCATGATCCCCTAATTACAGTTAAATAGGAGCTCCTTATGAACCCCACCGGGAGCTATGGCGTGCAACCCGAGATTAGTAATTAGTAGTAGTAAAAGCGTAATAATTCTGGTATACTTGGTTGAGTTGTGGCGATTTGTAGTAGTAAAAGCGTAATAATTCTGGTATGCTTGGTTGAGTTGTGGCGATTTGTAGTAGTAAAAGCGTAATAATTCTGGTATACTTGGTTGAGTTGTGGTGATTTAGTGTCAGTTAGATAGGCTGTAAGGCCAATTTATGAATGGTTTGTTTCACATATGAGAATGCATGATGCACGCATTGACCAAGGGTGGTGATTACGCTCAATTCTTCTCTGTATGAGAGGAGACCTGTGCCCAGCAGTGGAACGATAAAAGGTTGAGATGACGATGATGATGATGACATATTATGAGAAGAGAATTTCACAACTGCTCCGCATCACTAAGGACTGAATTTTGATGTTTTAAACCTTGGAGAAATATGATTGCTTAGACATTCAAGTTTCTGTAATTTGGGGGTTTCTTTTCATAATCATCAGTCAGATCGGGTTAAACATTTTCAGTAGTCGTTGGTATTTATTGAATGCTTTCCAACATATTGAAATGGTCGGTAATGATAGCTTAACAATATTTACTGCGTTATTCAGCAATAAATCCATTGCTTCAATAACGTAAATAATGCAGTAAATATTATGATTATAGCTTTAATAATCCTTAAAAATTATTCAGATTGAGGTTAATAGTTTATTAAGCATTCAGGGCGCTGGACCTGTTCCCGATACCGGTATTTAAATGTTGTTTTTTATTATAATAATAAAGATATCGAGTTGGTCTCCAAAGCCTAGAGCACAGGCGTAGAGTAGCCAGCCTTTCGGTGTTCTATAGGATGCATTTCGGGGAGTGTGCGAGGGAATTGCATGATTTAATTCCCCCATCTCCGTTCCACCAGCGGACGACCCGTCGTACGGCTGGTTTCCACCCTTACGTTGTTAACACCACTACGATCCGGACGAAGCGTTTCGCCTCCTCCTTTATACCGCGTACATCGAGGGACTGGAACAATTTGCCAGCGGCGGTGTTTCCGTCGGACTACAATTTGAGTGTCTTCAAGGCTAGAGTGAATAGGCTCTTAATAAACTAGTGCGCTTTACCATCAATGATTGCGTCACTGCTTACCATCAGGCAGGATTGCGGTCAAGCGCTGGTTTATAATATGTAAAAAAAAAAAAAGATATAATTTATAGAAAAATGAAACTATTGTATTAAACTTTTTACTCACTAAAACAAGTCATAGTGTACAATACATGATACGAGTACGATCTCACATGTGCATAAATATCAGCTCATAGAAAGTTTCAAGTTCCTATAAGACACACATAATAGATATCTAAGGACATCGGAAAACCTGATATTAGACATGCATTTCACTAGTTCCAACGATAAATTCTTTACTGTAGGTACAAGCAGTTCGGCTATGGAATGACTTGCCCGTGGCCGTGAGGCGTGCTCAAACTGTGTCCACTTTTAAAACCACGATAAAAAAACACTTCCTGTCTCTTTAAACATGTCATTATATTTTACTTGCTTTTGTATGAGGTTTATTAATTAAATGTATATATTTATTAGACTAGTATGATACACTTAACTTACATATTTATTATATAATCTATGTAAATAGTACACTGTAGACTACCTACCTACATTATTCTCTCTCCTTTCCCTTAGTATTTCATCCAAAGATTGTCTGTAAAAGATCGCTCTTAGCGATAAGATCGCCCAGTGTATCACTCTTTGTAAAATCTTGACGTTTCTGTAATCTATTTGATGTACATAATAAAGACTATTCTATTCTAATATAAGTACATTAAAGAAAGCTCATACAAACACAGTCCCATTTCCAGCAGGTGTGAGCAACTCGATCCCGCTGTCTCCAATGCTGGTGTCCCTCTTATCAGTGGCTGCGCTGCTGTGCACGGGAGTGTGCGGTGTTATCACTGCATTGTATCGACGTCACGCAGCCCGGAGGCATGATATCGACAAGCATCCGCCTTCCACGTAAGATTGACGATATTTTTTTAAGGTTTTGAATATTTGAGATAAGTATGTTATTAAACATCCCGTTTCCTTATGGCATAGTGTACCAATTATTTTTATTATTAAAGATAGTTTTCATGTCATGCATTCTGAAAATTATAAGATGTAGTTTCGGTAGTAAGAAACTTAAATTTATCATCAATGTAATATGTTAATATGTCAGTGTATATGTGTATGTGTTAGTATGTCAATGTGTTAGGTATTTTCCATTATAAGCTTTCAGATAGGTGAAAGTTCGCAAAATTGTTTTCCTGCTTACTCATCATCATCATCTCAGCGTTAATCCCAGTTGCATCCGAAGTCTTTTCAGCGTTGGAGTCTGGAGTCCACTTTACCAGTCTAACTGCTGATTTTGGCTAAACTTAGATATTTTCCGTAAAGCGACTGCCGTCTGACCTCCACAACCCGAAGGCGATATCGAAGCATTGCAGCATTTTTTGGACTTTTGAGGGCTCCAACAACCTGTAGCGACTACCAATAGATGTTACCTTTTTATAGAAACCAGTATGTTTCCAAAAAAAAAAGCGTCTGTCTGTTGGCTTATTATCGATAATGATGTTTATTTTGAAAGCTCTATTTAGCCTTGTACTAAGATTGCTTCTTGAATCAAATTTACAACATACGTATTACTGCATAAGGGCACTTTCACACCCACCACAAGCACACCACACTTGTCGATACAAGTGTGGTGTGCTTGTGGAAATTGAATTTCGGTTCCAAAATTAAATTTCGTAGTAATTAATTACTATGTAATAATTATTATACTCAGTAATAATTATTATATTAGGTATATGTAGAGTAGTAATTAATTTAAATTTCGTAGTTTAATTGGACAACTACCCCTTGGAACAATATCGATCACATTACAGCTACAATACAACCATCAGCCAAAAAATCAATAAATAAATACGTATTCAATTCAATTTAATTGCTATATGTTAAGGTTTTGTCGATTTCCCGTTGAATATGATAAATTTGAGAGGCGACTATGCTGAATGCGGGAGGCGCAGGACCGGTCGTCGTGCAGATCCATGGGGAAAAAAAAGAAAAAAATCAAAAATTCATAGGTAAACACAAACATCCAGACCCGGAACAATTACTTGTAGGTCATATAAATATTTGTTCCGTGCGACAATCGAACCTGCGACACGCAGCGCAGCAGTCAATAGCTTAACCACTGAGCTGACCGTGCATTTTATAAACACGTTTTTGTAGTTACCACAAATGAACTACAAGATTTTACTGCGAGGTTTCATAGGTACGGCAACACTGTTCGTCCTTTGTTTGTGGATGCCGTGTGGTGTACGTTGTGTATCATTTTAGTGATGTTAGGTGAATGTGCCCTAAGAGAATACAGCGACACATAAAAAGGATCTTGAAGGCTTTGTCGTTAAACAATATTTGGTATCTAAATATAGATTGGCCCTGAGTTTTACATTGTTCGTTTTGCCTATATTGTCCTGTAACTGTAATACAAATTTTCTATTCACAGCTTTTTCTGAGATTTGATTAAGAGGGCTTAAGTATTTTAGATTGTGTGCTTCTGAGATTTGAGAAAATTAGTTTTAATTTATTTTTAGATATTCTTGAGTATCTACGAGGATTTTGCTTTTAATAGAAAGATTAATTATATTTGCTACTAAACCAATTGCCAGTTAGTTTCTCTCCCCATATTTTATTGTACCTTGCCAATCAGTTTCTCTACAAATAACATGTTTTTCGTCGTGTTTTCACTTATAACTACAATTTTACAGCTAATTCCTCCTTCCACAGCAACGCCCTATACATGGAACAAAGCGTGGAGTCTCTTTCGAAACAGGACAATCTGAACACGTATTGTGGCTCCCCGAAGCTGGACTACTGCAGTCAGTATGAGCTAAAGATGGAGGGGAGCGGGGAGGATACGGATCCTGATATTATACCCTGCCATTATGGTAAGGTTTAATTTTTGCACATATTTCTTTTTAATTTGCGGGATGGAAAGCAATGGTTGTGACAAAAGAGTCGGTGGTTGGTTGGTGGTTGGACCAAAAGTATGCATGGGTGACATGGGTTGAAATATTTATTTATTCATTTAGGATCTCCAACAAAGGATATACACAAATCATGAAAAAAATAAAAAAGGACGACAAGCTTAACAAAATTAAAAAGTTTGCCAGATGTAGGGAAGAGTAAATTCATGGTATTTGGGTCTAGTTTGCAGAATAGTGTGCACCGCTTGAGAAAGTGGGGCAAGCCAAATACTTAGGTCACATTCTTACGCCTGACCTGAAAGACGATGTGGACATTGAGGGGTAATATGATAGCACGTTTGTGCGTTGTTCGAGGAAAGTAAAGGTAATTCTCTTTAGAGCTTACTGTGCGTCCCTCTACACGTGCAGCCTGTGGGCTGATTATACTCGTGCGGCATACAGCGGCCTTCGCGTCCTGTTCAATAACACGTTTAGGGCGACGCTGAGGCTGCCCCGCCACTGCAGCGCCCCGGGCATGTTCGTGGAGGTGCATACCGACTACACATGCGACAATGCACAAACGGTGCGCATCCCTGATGCACAGAGTGCGGGGCAGCGCCAACTCCGTCCTTGCGATAATTGCCAACAGACTGGATTGCCTTTATATCCAGCATTGCTGCGGCAGATATATAGATGTCATATGAAAGTATTGTCTGTGGTTGTATGTTGTTTATTTTTGTTATCGTGTATGTTTTATTTTATTTATGTATCTATTTGTGTGAATGAGTCTTGTTACTTGAAATAAACTTAAATTAAATGTTTTACGGTTATTTTTCGTTGAATTTTTGTGCTCTTCGGTACTTGAAGAGCACAAGCGGTGTTCGAATCGACGAGTCAAACGCGCTCGATATCGAGTTTCGTAATGAAAACTCATACTAAGCCTACTGGTAACAAATAGAGTATAAAATGTGAACACAGTAGAAGTCTATGACAGAGGACTAGTGTTTCTGCTCGGGCTTTAGTGTGATTTTAAATAGTCGATATACTTATATTACGTGTGTTCGAATAGTGAAGGAAATCTCCGGGGCATAAAATTTCTCTTGAAGATTTTCTTCACCGTTTTAGAAGCAGTGATGATGGAATAGTTCACGCAGCGCCTGTCAGGGCTACAATTCGAACCTAGGAAATACAACTTCAACATCACAATTCGAGCTCGTAGCTGGGTCACCATTTACTGTCCGTAGTCCCAAATCGAATCAAATCAAGCATGTTTTTTTTTATTGGGACAAAACCCGGCACTCATTTCCCACCCACTGCAACTCCTGAAAGCCAGAATCAACAGTGGAGACCGCGGAAAATTTGATATTCCCGAAGGAAATCTAAAAACCGCGATATAACCGAATACCGCGGTCGGAAAGCTAATTAGGGAATTTTATTATAATTTATAATATAACAACTTATTGGTAAACACACATTTCTATGCATACATTTATCTAATCATCTTATAAGTAGTCCTTATGAAAATTGTGGCGATAAATAAGAGGGTGTATGGAAGGGTTTAGGAAAGGGTCTGTACCTACCTGTTATTATAATATTATTATAGAATAGACCCTCTCCATGTTATTAACGTAGTACATGTTAACGATTATCGGGTGGCGGTCTGGGACGAGCAGAAAATGCTTCTGAAATTCGGTTGTGCTGCAATTTGTTAATTTTCTGATAGACCTGTTTGTTGTTGTTTGTAGGCCTTGTGGCTAAATAATAACAGTCGCACAGGTCGACCAGGTTAAGCAACGCTTGCCGCAGTTCGTGAATGAGTGACCATTTTTACATACTTTGGCCCAGCGTGCTTCGAACAGCATGCTAGCTAGTCCGGACATTCGTGGTTATTTGACAGTCGTTACTGGTAGTCAGAAGTGGGAAAGGCTGACACTAGTTTTAACAAGATTGACTGGAAACTAACCCCAATATAGTTGGGAAAACATAGATAGATGATGATGGCCCCTTTTTTACTTCTAGTGGCGAAAATTGTTATTTTATAGCAGTCTAACAATCTTAATCATAGTTCCTACTGCAAGTAATACTCAGGTCTTAGTCTATGAGATGGAAAGGGCCATAATCCACCACACGGCCCGGCGATGATTTGGTAGATATCACGTGTCTTGGAACGGCGATGGAAATCTTCGGGGGAAATTTTATCCCCCGAAGATTTCCTTTGCCATATTAAAAGCAGTGTTGATGAAACAATTCATACAGCGCCTGTCAGAATACAACTTCTACAAATCGAGCTCGGAACCTGACCAACGCTCTCGGCAGCCTTAAATCGAATCAAATTAAGCATGATGTATATTGGGCATGTTTGATTGGATTATTTGGGTTTGAGACTCAAAAACTTTGAGGTTCTTAGCTGAAGGTTCATTGTTTTTATTTTCAGTGAACGTGCTTACAAAGTTTGTATCTGTTTTTTGTCAGTGAAAGACCAGAATTTAAATGATTCTATTTATAGCTAAGCTAACCTTCTTTAGGCAACACGAGATTGGTTTATTTTGCATTCACAGAGAATACATCTAACAAAGAAAAGATTGTGAAACATAAGCTGTTCATTATTCTATACTAATACTAGAAATACTCTTGTTCTTCTGTATCTCAAAACTCTAGGGGTTTCTGTAGGTGAAAAAAATACCCACAATATGTGACCCAAAAATGCATAGTTTCGAAGATCATCATCATCTCCATCAACCTTTTCATCGCCCCACTGCTGGGCACAGGTCTCCTCTCTTACAGAGAAGGAATCCGAAGAAGAGAAGTGTTTTGAAGATATATGATAGTAAACGTTGCCACGTTTTATTGATAAATACGAAATATTCATGCAAATCAGTCATCATATCAAAGTCATATTTAAAGCTACTAAAACGCGACGTTGTCATATTTCACGTTAAGGTGTTTTACTTTAATAATCATGACTTTTTAGAATTATTTTGTAAGATAAATGAAAAAAATATATATAAAAAGGAAAACTATTTCATACGACAGTTGATTCTACTTGTATGAGTATAGGTCCGTAAAAGTAACTCGATCTGACAGTTACCTATTCAAAACGTAACGACTAGAACGGATATCTGTCGTATTATGCATGTAAAGAGAAAGGGAAAAGGGAGTCATATATATAATTTATTAAAAACAGTAGATAAAATAGAAAATAGATTAAATATTATTTAGAAAAATGAAAATGGATGCCTGATATGGATGAGATGAGGATACAAGTAAAAAGGTAAAAAGAAAACAGTAAAATAAAAAAGGGCAGCGATCAGTCGGGCAGCAGTAATAGAACAGTTGAGGGCCTATCACCAGACTACAGACCGGCCCCCTAATCGGCGAACACATTTTTGTCAAATGATTGCGACTAGTTGGGATCGTTTGGACGGAACGGACCAATGGGCGCCCCGAACGATCACAACCGATGCCAACTAGTCGCAATCATTTGACAAAAATGTGTTCGGCGATTAGGGGGCGGGTTGAGGGTGAAAAAGTAAAGTAAAGTGTAAAGTAAAGCGGCAGCGGCTCCGGGTAGCAAGAATGACGCCGGGTGCAGAAACGGCGCCGGTCGTAGAAGGATAGCAGTATCAGAGGAACACAAGGCAGCAGGAGCGTCGTTCGGCATCAAAAGACGCGTCAGGTAGCAGAGGCGGCGTCGGCAACAGGAGGGGCGCCGGCAGCCCAGATAGCGCCCGGCAACCTGCACCGCCATCAGAGGTGGTACCAGGCAGCAGAATCAGCTAGTCACATTTAGCACAGCACATGTAGGAGGTTCCGAGGAGGTTCTCCTCTCCGCGAGGGAGAGGGTACCCCTAGGAGGGCTCTAGAGGAAAAATATTACAATTAATATAATGTAGCTAGTATAGAAGCCAGACCGAAACTGTCACTGCTTAGTGAGGGCTTACGAAGAAACCTCGCAGAACAGCTTTTCACAAAAATTAAATTTTTAAAAAACTATAAGCAGTATGAAATAACTTAAAAGGAGTTCGGATAACAAATCCGACAGAAAAATAGCAGGTTGTCAAGAATTTAGAAGAAAAAAGTTGTCATCAGAGACATAATCAACAGCGTTGTCAAAAACTGCCATAACAATGAAAATAATATTGTAAGAATGTAAATAAAAGTAATATTAAATTATAGTGTTGTTCAACACAACACTATAATTTAATATTACTTTTATTTTATTTTATTAGGAAAAATTAGTACAGCACAGCACAGGTACAGCTTCTTACGCTAAGATATCACTAAGTCGCCGAAACTTAGGCTTGAAGTTGAGGACCGTGTCTGTAAGTTGATTAATGAGTCTTGGTGTAGTAAAATGTTATCAAAACAGCGCCTCAAGTGCATCACCTTAAGGTATACTGGTAGAAAATGCCTAAGGCATTAAGTCCGCCATTGTGCAATGTTTTTCTTTGTGCAGAAATAAATACTGGAATGCGTATTATGACCTGCAGAAATGAATGATACATAATTATGAACATAAATACATAAGTGTAAATATATGTAGGTAAATTACATAACACTACATATCAATTAAAAGTAACTCGATCTTACAGTTACCTATTCAAAACGTAGCGACTAGAACGGGTATCGATTAAATTTACCACGTCCGCGTTGATAACTTTTTTTTTAAACGTTTGTGATGGTGTCGTTAATGGAAAAGCGCATTAGTTTATTAAGAGTCTATTCATCATGCTAGCCCAAGACCGTCACAGGCAAAATATTGCAGTCTTTCGATCAACGTGGACGAATATGTAAACGATGACCTAAGTTAGAACTATGAGACTGTCTCACGCGCCTAGTAATATGATCTAACATCAGCTGAGTTGTGTGCCCTAAATATTAAAGGTTGTCTGTAAAAGGTCGCTCTTAGCAATAAGATCGCTCATTGTGTCACCCTTTGTAAAATCTTTATATTTATGTTATCTTCTATTCTATATTTGGAAAAATATTTAACATGGTGTTAAATTATTGGGCTGTTCCCAGTAGTTTTACCCAGTAGTCTTACTAGTAGTACTAATGGGAGTTTTCTTCCCAATAGACTTACTCATAGTAAGACTTCGCGGTTGTCATATTGGGGCCAATTTTTCCCAGTAGTACTACTGTAAAAAGTAACAATAACACATAGACCTCGGAGTTTACCGACAGTACAAATTAAAAAGTTATGAGAACAGAAAAACCAAAAATAGTAATTGTATGAGTAATTAATTTCTATTTGTATAATTATAATGTAGTAATTAATTTATATTATTACCTAATTGCCCGAAATAAAGAAATATTATTAATAGGTTCATTTTTAATAAAAACCATAATATCGAATGTAATAAGTAGTTACTTAGTCTTGAAATACAACCTACCTCCGCCGGAAAAAACCCAGGCGATGGTTGTTACGCGCAAGCTTAAACTTAAATATGACACTCCGGTCGTGCAGATGGGTGGCGTTGACATCTCGATGGTGACCGAGCTCAAGATCCTCGGAGTCATCGTCGACAGTAAGTTGACCTTCAACAAGCATATCTCATATGCTTGTTGCAAGGCAACTAACCTTTATAGGAAACTGTCGCCGATGGCTCGGGTGGATTGGGACTTGTGTCCGGAGATCATCAGGACGATATACAACGCTGTCATCGAACCGACGATCCTGTACGGCGCGAGCTCCTGGACGAAGGCCGCCGAGAAGATCTCTGTGCAAAGAACTTTTGCTACCGTCCAGCGGGGCTTTGCACAGTCGATCGCTCGTCTCGCACAATGCAACGCTCACGCTGTCGGGTCTCCTCCCGCTCGATCTTCGAGTGTTGGAAGTCGCCCGGCTGTTTGAGTGCAAACGGGGACGTCCGATCGAAGAGCTGGAATCCCGCGAACTGGAGGAGCGTAGGGCCTTTACGGAGGCCCCTCACCCCAGTGGAGTGGAGGAGTGAGCCAGATGTTGAATACCAGTGTCCGGAGAATATGCTACCCGAAACTGTGGCCCAGCTACAGCTCCCCGCTCATCTGATTTACACTGACGGTAGTAAATCGGATGAAGGGGTATGTATATTCATACAGGCGGGATGGGTCCGAGATTCGGACTGAGAAGTCGATGTGTACCGTCTTTCAGGCGGAGCTGCTCGCGATAGCCAGGGCTACGGACCTGGTTGTCCTGAGAGGCTTCGACTGCGCGGCGGTGCTCAGCGACTCCCGGTCCTCGCTCGACTTGATCCGAAACCCGGAAACGCACCATCCCCTTGCTACCCATATTCGTAAGAATATTTGGGAGCAAGAGGGGAGAGGTAAAATCCTCCGGTTCTTTTGGGTGAAAGCTCATGTCGGGATCCCTGGCAATGAGCGCGCCGACTAGTTGGCAAGGCAGGCGGCGACTCAGTCCAGGGTCGCCCCAGCGTATGACAGGTGTCCAGTCTCATACGTCAAGCGACGTTTGACAGTAGCTGTCTGGAATGGGAGGTACACCGGCGGGGCCACGCCTGAGGTCACGCGGATGTTCTTCCCCGACGTGGTGCGCGCGCAAGTTCCTGAAGAGCCTCGACAGGACGTCTATCTGGGCACAAATTCTGATGGGTCACGGCGGCTTCGCCGCGTACCTGCACAAGTTTAAGTTGAAAAGTAGTCCAGCCTGTGTGTGTGTGATACACAGGCATTAGAAACGATACAACATCTTTTGTTCGAATGCCCGAGGCATAGCTGCGACAGATAAGACCTGGAAGTAAGTACAGGAACCAATTTGTCGGAAACGACCATTGCCGGAATTATGGCAGACAAGCACTCCAGGCCGTATCTGATGCGGTTCTGCCTCAAAATCGCTAAAATAGCCATAGACCGAAACCAAACTAGGTAAGCGGCACAGCCAATGTTGCCATTGCCGTCGGCAAGAATTGTATGTATATTTTAGCTGTAAGAAAATTGTAAATAAAACATAGAACAACGAAATATGTAACAATATACAGAGTGTCCCGAAACTCAACGTCAAGCGGGCACGGGGCGATAGGCTAGGTTATACTAGTTCTGGTAAAAACTCGGTATACTCGTTTGATTTATGCTGTCCTGGTACTTTATTTTTATTTATGAAAGAAATAAATAGTTAAAGATAAGTTTCAGAAATAAAATATGCATGTTTTTGTTGGAATTTGTGAAAAAAGTCTAAGTTATTTTGCCTCCTGACAATTCTGAGGTGTGAAAAATTTCACAACTACCAGTTGACTGTACTTCTGCCGTAAAGCGAATCTGTCCCCCACCTAGGGGAGACAAGAAGATTTAAAATCCTGATGTCTCCCCTAGGGGAGCCATCAGGGGAGACACGAGACCGTAACCATAAGGAACATCTATAAATTTTTAGGTCTACATTATAATATTGTTTTATTTTACTGGTAAATCTACTGGGAACAAAGTTCCCTGTAGTCTTACTAGTAAGTCTATTGGGAAGAAAACTCCCATTAGTACTACTGGTAAGACTACTGGGTAAGACTACTGGGAACAGCCCAAATTATTGGAATCGATTCAGTTGCTTATTGTTAACAAATTATATTCGGGTTTCGTATAAAGAAAACATAAGGTTGTATAATAATCCCTTAAAAAATTTGAAAAGTCACTTCAACTTCTTCACATTATACAACGTGTAACAAAAAGGGTATATACATACCAAGGGCATGGCATCTTTAGATGATATCAAACGATATCGGAAGGGTTTCAACTCAAAATAAGATACTCAAAAAATTGGTACCAAATTTTCGGTTTCGTGTGTTTCTTAAAATCAAATCATAATAAACGTGGCAGCACACTACATACGTTAATAACTACTCGTTACCCGTCACGTTACTTGCCAAAATCCGATAAATGTCTTCAATATCTCTGTGTGACTAGTATGATAGTAGCATATCACAGGCGGTGTTTTTCCTCATAACTTCCTAACATAAAGAGATAGGATTAAAAAACCCTTCCAATATCGTTTGATATCATGTAAAGATGCCATGCCTTTGTTATGTATATACCCTTTATGTTACACGTTGTATACATTTTAGAAATTTTGTTGCAGATAAAAAACCCATAGATGAATATAAGCTGTCTACTCCTGGCCTGGACACGGATCCTCACAGGATATTTAGCGATCGACCTATCCTACCCGCCAGTGCTGTAAGTATATATACCACAAAGGATTTTGAAGACACAAAGATTTGTATTCGATGTTTTTTTCATTTAAATTTCGCTACAAATATTTTAAACTTTTTTGTCATTAGTCACATTTCCATGTAGTTTCTTAGTTGAGACTTTATAGTTGAGAACTTGTCATACTATTAAGAAGACATTATTAAAGAAGTTTTCTTCAATATTTATAAAACGACTTCGATGAACTCAGTCTACTGCAGCCTTTGCCTTTCTCAAAATCATCGGCGTAGACTGTTCTTTAATATGCTAGGATATGTTTCAACTCTATCCGTATACAACTCGTAACGGTAAAGGGTATATACATACTAAAGACGTGGTTCCTTTGGATGATATCAAATTAAATTCGAAGGGTTTCACCTCCAAATCAAATATCATCCCTCCACGACGACCGGTCCTGCGCCTCCCGCATCCAGCGGTTTCCCGCGACCTTCACCAGGTCGTTGGTCCACCTTTTTGAGGGCCTACCCACGCTGTGTCTTCCGGCGCGTGGTCGCCACTCGACAACCCGTCGGCCTCATCGAGCATCGGTCCTACGGGTAATGTGCCCGGCCCACTGCCATTTAGGTGTTATAATTCTTCGGACTATATCGGTTACTCTCGTTCTTCTGCGGATCTCCTCATTCCTGATTACGCAGTAAAACTCCAATCATAGCCCTCTCCATTGCTCTTTAAGATAAAATATACACAATAAAAACGTGTCACCACACAACGTATATACATATTATGTCAATTACTACACATTACATGTCACGTTACTTACCAATACCACGATAAACTTAATAGGTACTACTAATGTATTTATTTCAATTTGAAAAGTTGGGTTTCTGGTAACATGACATTTTTAAAGCTCTTCTATTATTATTTTCTATCATCAAAAGAAGCTGGGTTCTTAGTATGTACATTTATTTTTTTTATATTCCATGGGTCGATTGACTTTCTGGCTTCAACAACCTTTACTGTGGTGTACCACGATGACGGTGACGGTGTAACACGATAGGTCCATGGCCTTACCCTAATTAAGTTAACAAAGAACAATGGAGATACCTATTGATCACAATACCTTTTAAAAAGCCTACTTAATTGTAAGTACGTATATACGTATATTTTTTATCATGTTCGTGCGATTAAAATGTCCCATCTCACAATAAATTTCCATTAAATTAAGAGGTTTGCTGATTTCATTAGGTTCTCTTTCTGAGCATCAAGGTCGTATATTACAATGGGTTCTCCATTTGAATTTTATGAAACAAAGAGATCTTTTAAGTAGAAAAAAGAGATAACATTTAAATAAACATGAACTTTATGGACTGGGTCCGCGTGGTGGCATAAAACCCAGATCCTCTCAAAGAGAGGCCTGTATTCTAGCAACGGGAACATTATAGGTTTATCATGAAGACAGCTAATAATTTACACTGTAAAATCAAAAGTAAATGTGTTGTAAAAAAATTATACCCTTTGTCATTTAAGTGGGTAGAGCCCATAGAGGTACAGCCCAACTGTTTTTTTTTTTTTTTGCGATATCGATCATCACATCACAGACATTTTTTATTTGAATATTAAATTTGATTCCGTCTCTTTCCCACACAGTCATCAGTAAGTATATGCGTGGTGAACCGCGGGGTCACAGCTCGCAGCGCTGACATAGCGGCCGCGCGGAGACCCGAGGTAGTCACCACGGCGAGAAAGGTGCGCGAAAGTTGCATATAGACGCTGCGTCCTGAGTGATCGTGCGGTGAGGACTTTAATGTGATTCTGTTACGACGGTGTTATAGAGAGGTGTGATTTTTGGAAGTCTGGGTTTTCTTAGACAAACTACATAGTTAGATTTTTTACGGTGAATATACTTAGTAGTTCTTTTATTAGAGCTTTAAGGTAAATATGGTATTATACATAGGTAGATAATTATGTATGCGATATGTAGTTTCTGAATTGAGAATACAAAAGGCCTCTCCGAGTAGTAGGACTTTGTGTCGTTTTTTATGTACCTAAAGGCAATCTTAAGTTTTTCATACCCTTAAGTTTAGAGATTTTAGTGTTTTTATTTTAGTTACATAATTTTCCTAAAAATGTGCAATTAACTTTTGTTATTTTTGTAAATATGTTATATTCTGATGACATCCAAAGATCACGCCTTTTTGTACGTTTGTACTCTTAAGTAACGAAATTGTTGTAGCAAATAAATAATTTTAATAAATTATACGATGGTTAAGTACACGGACTTTTATCTATAGCAAAATTGTATTTAATAGATAAGTAATTTAAATGTAATTAATTAAAAACATCCGCCCACTCCTTCGAGTTGCCGTGACATTATTTTTAGTACCTGCGTTGTTATTTCACAATTACTAAATTAATTTAAACGTAAATTGTTTGCTGTCCCTTACTAATATTGTCATTGTCTAGAACAGTACGCTCAACAGTCAAGGCAGTTTTGTTTATGTTAAACAAAACAATTTTACCTTGAAAATACTAAACAATGAAGTAAAGTAAAGTAAAATTATCTATTCTGTTTAGCATCGTAAATACTTACACTTTTACACGTCATATCATACAAAGCCCTCGATGGATTTGACTTTTCTTATTATATAACTCCAGAATAAATAACGAAATAAGCGCAAGGGTGACTTTTATACAATACGTAAAGAAAACCCTGTCCGACCCATAAGGATAATAAAGGTTAGGTAAACACATGACCAAATATAATATAAAATTTTACGTAATCATCATAGTAACAATACTAATAAATTTTGAAATAATCTTTTTATCCCGCGAATTAATTCCAACTTCCCCGAAATTTGATCATTTAAAAAAAGTGACAACACCATTTTGAAGGGATTATTAATAAGCGATGCGACTACTTGCCGCGTGCCCTGCCCTCCGTCGCCCGCGCAAGGATTGCCTAGCGCAAATGTATTAAGTTACCTCTTTTTGCGGAATGATATTTATTTTTAGGGGGATTTTTTTTAAGTTCAGCCTGGCTTTGTGGGCATTAGTAGAATCAGTTATCGATACCTAACAATACCTTCACGGATCGGACAGGGTTTTCTTTACATATTGTATCAGTTAGCAAGAGGTGTCATTACTGTAAAAAAGAAAGACAGAAAGAACGTTTATTACCGCAAATAATCTTTTTTTCTGTTTTTCTCTTCTTCAAACATGACGCAAAAAATTACAAAAACACAAAAAATAAGAAATGTTTGAGGTAGACATGCGTCACATCCACGCAAAACGGCTGTCGTTGGTATACACCAAACAGGTCTCATAGATGGGACAAGCCTGGCGTCATCAACAGTCGGCACAAATCCTGACTCCAGGTTGGTACTTACAAATTCCAGATGGAAAGAGTGTTGAATTAGTATTATTGCAATGGAACGTGTCATTGTTACATACAGAAAAAAGAGTGTATCTAAAAACGGCCTGTTTCTGGTGTACGCACTGTCTGAAATAATTTAACAAACTATCTTATCATAATCTGTTCTTCGAAATATTATTAAAGATTGTAATTATTTGCATATTCTAAAAAGCTTCCTGCTTCCTACAGATATTTTCTGCAAAGCGTTTTCGAGGTCGACCAAGGATTTTTATAGGGATTACTTTTAAAAAGCAATTATAATTAATAAAATTCATCGTGGACAGGAAGAACGCAGCTGAATCGTGGAACAAATTGAAGCAATAAATAACGATATCTTAGCGTTTGCAAAACTGTTGAAAGAACAAGTTGATTTTGAAGAACGAGAAATGTAACAAGTTATCGAATGAAACCTGTACAGGAATCTTGAATACTAGACTTGTTTCTGAGGCATTCAAAGGTACAGGCGGAACGCATTTTTATTATTTAAGAACATATCAACTAAAGTGTTTGTAAAGTTTATAAATATAACTATCCATTTCCAATCAATGCTGGGGTCAGCTCCCAGTAACACACACAAGATTCATTATACATAAGAGCATAGGCGTACCCTTGGGCACCTGCCCCTCTGGAAATCTGGCATAACATGTATGAACTACCCTATTTACTAAACAAAGTATGACCGAGGACTTATCTCTAACTTATAAATAAACCACGCAGTTGACACTGACAAAATGTACGGTGTAATTGCCAGAAAACTGCGTACGATCACTCTAAAAATATGACTTGGCAGAACGAGGTGTCGGCCTGACATGTACTCTACCTGTAACCTAGACCAGGATGGGACGCGAGAGATCGCCGCCGATCGCCGCTACGAGGACACGGCGGTGCTCTACCCAAGCCGGGCAGACCTCCACCGTGTCCTCAGGGCGATCCACACAATGGTGACACACTGGCGTTTCCTCCCGCCTTTAACGGAAATGTCGATCCATTCGTTGTAAATATTGATGAAATCTGCACTGTTAGGTTAGATAGGTCACCATATGTTCAGCAATGCATTTTAGATAGTACCTCTACAATGCTTAGATCTCAAGATATTGGGCTTAACAGTTATGTAAGAAATGTCACTCAATATTCATCCTTATGCCATTGACAAAAGGTGCATTCGTAAAAATATTAAAAATATTTAAGAAGACAGAACACGTATGTATATATAGCGTATTATAGATATATATTTTCCATGTAAGTTATTGTCTATTTCCCTCCACAATCAAGTTACTGGGTAATAAACTGGTTGTCAGAATTTCGGGCTTCTAACTACCTCAAACAACTATCACAGATACAATAGCAACGGCTCGACGTACTTTCAGAGACGAGTCTCGATATCGACGCTTGAAAGGCAATCATATCTAAGCGACGGCTCGACGTACTTTCAGAGACGAGTCTCGATATCGACGCTTGAAAGGCAATCATATCTAAGCGACAAAAATTCGTAAATTGAGTTATATACACCATTCGAACCGCCAGATATTTCTGCGTCATTTGGTATATAACTCAGTTTACGATTTTTTGTCGCTTAGATATGATTGCCTTTCAAGCGTCGATATCGAGACTTTATTTAAGATTAGGATTAGATAGGATTTAAGAGGGGACTCTGCCGAGAAATTTGGAAAATAGGTATTAAAAGAAACTGTTGCCGTCGCACTGCTTCCAACCTCTCTCGGTAAAGTGCGAAAAGGACAGTGTTAGTGTGAGTGGGAACGCAACCAAATTAGTTTTGTTTTAGGGCGCGTGTGGCGCCTCTGTAGCTTACATAGCTGTCGTCTCTTCCCGTTCTTTTTGTCCACGTTGAATATACTTAATAAAACTCTGATTAAAATTATAATACAGTTTAATTATTTACCACAACCACGCATTATATTCCTTTATGGTAGCAGAGCGTGGTTCAGATGTGGTACAGTGGAAATATCAGAGAAGAACTTCAATCAGTAAAAATTGTCGGTGCAATTTGAATTTGAGGTTAAGAAAATTACGATCACGGTGAAAATTTCTTATTTTGTTAAAGAAATCCGGCAAGATGGGTTCCAATATGTTTAATTTAGAGAAACTGGTCGGAAAAGACAACTTTGCAACGTGGAAGTTCAGTATGAAAACATATTTGGAACACGAGGATTTGTGGTGTTGTGTCGAACGCCCCGATGACAAACCCGTGGATTCTGTTAAAGACATCAAGGCAAAGTCGAAGCTTATATTGTTGTTGGACCCACAGAATTACGTACATGTTCAGGAATGCAAAACTGCAAAACAAGTATGGGAGAATTTACAAAAGGCTTTTGATGACAATGGCTTAACTAGAAGAGTGGGTCTACTCAAAGATCTTATAAACACTACACTGGAGTCGAGCAATAGTGTTGAAGACTACGTGAGTAAAATCATGAACACTGCACACAAACTGCGCAATATTGGTTTTGATGTCAATGATGAGTGGCTTGGTACTTTGATGTTGGCAGGCTTACCAGACGAATACAAGCCAATGATAATGGGATTAGAGAGTTCTGGTATTCAAATAAGTGCTGACGCAGTGAAATCTAAACTCATACAAGAGATTAACACATCAAAGTCAACAGCTTTCTATACAAACACTAAGAAGACTAATAATGATGCGCAGTCGGTGAAATCAAAGGGACCAAGGTGTTACAACTGTAACAAGATTGGCCATTTTGCCAAAAATTGCAGACGGCCCAAGAAACAATCTGCAAACAAAGGAGAGAGCTCCAATTTTGTAGCAGCCTTTTCAGTGACCATCAAAGAGAACACCTGTGATAATAAGTGGTTTCTTGACTCAGGCGCATCCACTCATATGACATGCAGAGAGGATTGGATTTACAATGTCACCGAGCCATCTATAAAGAGTGTTACTGTAGCTAACAGAGAGCCATTAGCTGTGAAGGGAGTTGGTTGTGTTGATATACACACAGGTCAAGATAAAGTGATACAAGTTAACAATGTTTTGTATGTTCCAGGACTAGCTGCCAATCTACTTTCAGTTAGCACCATTGTGAGCAAGGGACACAAGGTTACTTTCAATGACAAGGGTTGTGAAGTTCGAAATGGAAAGGACGAGGTTGTAACCACTGCAACATTGACCAACAAGTTATATGTCATAGATACCAGTAAAGAAGTTGTACATTTAGCCTCCAGTTCACAGAATGGTAACGACACTTACCTGTGGCACCTGCGAATGGGCCATTTGAACATACCAGATGTGAAGAAGCTACCCAGTTGTACTGATGGTGTGACTCTGACTCAGGAACAAAGTAATGTCACATGCATTCACTGTATGGAAGGTAGGCAAGCAAGGACGCCATTCAAAAATGTTGGTTCTAGAGCTACAAGACCACTGGAACTAATACATTCTGACTTGTGTGGCCCCATGGAGAATTCTTCATTCGGAGGTATGAAATACTTTATCACTTATATTGATGACTACACACGAATGGTCTTTGTGTATTTTCTGAAAGATAAGTTAAATATTTTAGATACATTTAAAGATTTCAAATTGAAAGTGGAGAATGAATTAAATCATAAGATAACAACACTTCGTACTGATAATGGCACCGAATATTGCAATGTAAACTTTGAAAAGTACTTAACTAATCATGGTATAATCCATCAGACCTCTACTCCATATACTCCACAGCAGAATGGCATAGCGGAAAGAATGAACAGGACTTTAGTCGAACGAGCACGGTGTATGCTGTTCTATGCTAACCTAGAGAAGAAATACTGGGCTGAAGCTCTGGCAACAGCTGCATATATTGTAAATCGTTCCCCGACAAAGTCACTACAAGGTAAAACCCCATATGAAATGTGGAAAGGTAAGAAACCTGATTTATCTCATGTGAAAATATTTGGCTCTGAAGCTATGGTTCTTACACCAAAAGAAAAACGTAAAAAATGGGATAAGAAGTCAGTAAAAATGATATTTGTGGGCTATTGTGATAATACAAAAGGATATCGTTTTATGGACCCTAAATCACACAAAGTTGTCAGGAGTATAGATGTTGCCTTCATTGAAAACTGTGATAAGATTGGCAGTGTACCAATTAATTGTAAAACTTATGTTCCAGTAAAAGACAGTCAAGCAGCCACTACCAGCTCCGGTTCACAAGAGAGTATAAGCTTGGGCAGTCAGAAAGACAAAATGAACGAGGAGTTACCCACTTTTGCACCTGTGATGTCCGGTGAAGACTTACATACACAAGGTGAAAATGAGGACTCAAGTGAGTATGAAACTGATGACCCTGATGAAACTTACCATCCTCCATATCCTATTAAACAAGATTATCACAGTAATATAACATTGAGGCCAAGAAAATCACAAAATAAGCGAAAAGAGGACAAAATGGGCTTATTGTGTTTATATACTAATATAACTGACCCTCAGACTGTCGAGGAAGCACTCACTTCTCCACAAGCTACAGATTGGAAGAAGGCTATGGACGAGGAATACTCTTCCTTGATGAGAAATAAAACATGGACGTTGACTGACTTGCCCCCAGGTAAAAAGGCTCTTCCATATAAATGGGTTTTTAAAGTAAAAACAGATCAGATAGGAAATGTTATGAGATATAAGGCCAGGCTTGTCATAAAGGGGTATGCACAAAGATGGGGCACAGATTATGAAGAGACATACTCACCAGTGGTCCGGTATACAACTATACGCTATTTATTTGCCTTAGCAGCTAGATATGGGCTGGCAATAGATCAGATGGATGCTGTATCTGCCTTTTTGCAAGAGGAGATTGATAGAGATATTTATATGCAACAGCCTGAAGAGTATAAGCAAGGATCACAGGTATGCATGCCACAAAAGTCTATCTATGGACTCAAGCAAGCCAGCAGACTCTGGAACCTGAAATTAAGTTCAGTGCTGCATGAACTAGGCATGATTCAATCTAAAACAGATACTTGTGTCTATTATAATGTTAAAAAAATATATTTTATAGCCATCTGGGTGGATGACTTAATTCTGTTCACTTCTGATGAAAGCACCAAAAATGTTTTCAAAGAGGCATTGAAACAACATTTTGATATGAAAGATATTGGTCCAGCAAGTCAATGTGTTGGTCTACATATTACTAGAGATGGGGATAAAGTGTTACTGGATCAAGAGAAATACATAAATGAAATATTAACAAGATTCAGAATGTCAGACTGTAAACCCGTGAAAACACCTTGTGAAGCTGGTATGAAATTTGGTGGTAAAAACGAGGAAGAAACAATCCTGTCTGACTGTCCATACCAAGAGGCTATTGGCTCCTTGCTATATGTAGCTCAAGGTACACGACCTGATATAGCATTTGCAGTTAACACTCTTAGCAGATTTAATAGAAATCCTACAGCGGCACACTGGAATGCAGTGAAACGAATTTTCAGATACCTGCAAGGTACCAAAGGCCTGAAGCTGATATACACCAAAGATGGGTGGTGCTATATCTTGGCGATCCCAAAAGCAGCAGACAGTGGCACTATCCACGGCTGAGGCGGAGTACATGTCGATGTCGTCGGCGGCGCAGGAGGCGCTGTGGCTCCAACAACTACATGCTGAACTCGGGCAAGAAGAGAACAAACCACTCGTAATTTTTAGTGATAACCAAAGTGCTATTAAATTGTCTAATAATGATTGTTATTTGCCTAGGTCACGCCATATTGACATTCGTTATCATTTTCTCAAAGACCATGTTAACAATTTGAGTATAAAATTTTCTTATGTTAAGGGTGAGAAAATGATTGCTGACAATTTAACTAAAGGCACTACTGTTGAAAAACATTTATATTGTATATCAAAGATGGGGTTGCGTCCCAAGGGAGGGTGTTAGTGTGAGTGGGAACGCAACCAAATTAGTTTTGTTTTAGGGCGCGTGTGGCGCCTCTGTAGCTTACATAGCTGTCGTCTCTTCCCGTTCTTTTTGTCCACGTTGAATATACTTAATAAAACTCTGATTAAAATTATAATACAGTTTAATTATTTACCACAACCACGCATTATATTCCTTTAGACAGTTATAGCTCAGGCTGATTCTACCTACAAACATTTTGACCAGAAGACGTTTCGTATTTCGCTGTTTTCTTTTTTAAAGCACGACAGATATCAATTATTTTTATATAAAAATTTAGAGGAAAAGTATACCAATGCTTCTATTATTTTCTTTTTTGTCAAAAACTTATCACGTTTGTCTAATAGTCATCTGAACACCGCGGTAAAAATTGGTTATTTTTCGCGATTTTGAAGTATCGTATTTCTTTTATTCATTAAGTTTCGGAAAAAATCGAAGGGCAAGTATAATCACGGTGTAAAATTGTAGAAAAAAAAATCCTCTAAAAGAATTATCCACGAAGAAAACAGCGGAATATGTTTGTATAGAGAAAGCACCTCTAGAGTTCCCTCCTAACAAAAAGAGACTAACTTCATCTTACTGACTGATCGACCCTTTGACAAAAGCACATTTGTAATTGGTTCATTTAAAATAACTGCATGGTTAACTCAGTAGTTAAGCTATTGACTGCTGCGCTGCGTGTCGCGGGTTCTATTCCCGCACGAAACAAACATTTGTATGACCTACAAGTCCTACAACTACTTGTAGGTACCATTGGATCCGGAACAACTACTTGTTCCGGGTCTGCCTGTTTGTGTATGTGAGTTTATAGTTTGTAAACGCACCCACGATACAGGAGGAATTTCTAGTGTGAAAAGGAGGAAAGGCTTTGATTTTCAAATAGAAACACGCATTTTTACGGCTCTGAAATCAAAATCAAAAGTTATAAATCAAACTATGCTCAGAATGAGCCTTTAAATTACAAAAAACAGTCCTCGAAAAAGTCTTTCATCACTTCCTAATGCTTTTAAGTAATCGTCGTAACAAACTCCACAGCAGCACAGCTATCAGTCTTCAGGAAATACTTTTCTTCAAGGTTTTAGATCCGCGGAACGCTCCAATTTATGTTCTCGTACTAACGCATCACGACACAGAAACTTGATACGTGTAGTACAATTTTCAGCTGAATAAATAGCTTCATACTTCACAGGTACTGTCTTATTAAGGTAATAGGTAGCTCAGGTTAAGTTTAATGTAATTTAAAGTCCTCGGCGTCAGTTGACAGGCTTGTTTACTCTCCCCTGAGGTACTTAGTAAACAAATCTTGAAACCCTTTCTAACTCCTATCGATGTTGACTAAGTACATAAACTTGTGATGTAAATTGAGGTTGACTTGATAATGTACAAATGAAAATGAAGTTCATGAAGCCTGCAAGTTATTTGGGAATTCTAGGCGTAAAAAACGGGTCAAGTGCGAATTGCACTCGAGCACCAAGGGCACCATGGATTGTACAAAAAAAAATCTTTTTTCGGATTTGTTGTTACAGCATAACCGAAAGACATCATCTGTAAAAACCTCAACTGTCTAGCTATCACGGTTCATGAAATAGAGCCTGGTGACCGACAGACCTTTTCACACTTAAAATGTGTAAGTTTGTGTTCAAATTCATTTTAAACATACAGTTTTTTCAAGCCTTTGCATAGCTTTTACCATGGGATTTGAGCGCGGCGACCGAATCAAGATTTTCCGTAACGAAAATAACACCCCCGATTCTGACAGGCACAGCGACGCGGCGTGCATCGTCTAACGTCATTTCAGTTCGGTAGACTTCGGCTCTATGTTTGTGTGCGTGCGACTAGGCGTATGCGAGTAAACTAACTGCTCACTGCTCATAACTGATTCTATCTCTTTTAGACACGATGCTACTTAACCTAACGTTTTCTTTTTTTATGGTTTTGATGCATTTTATTCGCATAATGATATTATTTCAATATATTCGTGTTGGTATCAATATATCAAAATTATTAGTTGATAAAAATGCTATGAATATCTTTACCGCGGCAGACTCCGAGTGAACAAAGGTTTGTTTTTTTTATTATTATTAATGCTATCCCAGTGCTGGAAAAAGGCCTATCCCAAGCTCTTCTAGGATTTCCTTTCTGGCACAACTTCAAACCAGCCCTCGCGGTATGTTTTCAGAAGGTCCATTCTTGTAATTACAATTAATTTTCGATCCCTTGAAGATATAGGATAAAAAGGTTATTTGATATTAAAATCCTGGTTATAAACAACCTCCGTTTCGAATTTCATTAAAATCGTTCCAGCTCTTTGAGCGTGAAAAAGTAACAAATACTCATGCGTGCTAACTCATACACTTTGACCTTTTAAATTTTAGTGTGATTTATATTAAATAGCAAACACTGAAATTAAATAATTCTATTTGCACAGGTTCTCGATCGAGTTCTCAAATATCTTTACATCGAATCAATGCAAAGTTTTCATATTTCTTTTTGAATTATCATTTGTTATAATTTGTATGATTACTGACGTGTGCTCAATTAATTTCGCCAATATAACAGCACCTATAAAATATTTTCCTTGAACAATAAATATATACTATCGAAAGCGAATGAAACAGCATACAACAGCTAGTGGTTATGTAATGTTATCGTTTGTTTCCTTAATCATGCTCATTTTGTCCCTTCCATTCATTGAAGTATCCGTGGCACTTAGCAACATATTTCAAATGTACAGCGGTCCTTCTACCCGTTTACACGCAGTATCATTGTCCCTAATGACTCTGAACAATGGCTTATATTGGACACGCTTCGGCGTCCACCGCCCATTAATATGCAAAGCCGGTCAATCAAATGAACAATGCTCAATAGCCCACAGCCGGACATAGGGCTCCATTTCTAAAGGAGGTAAATGAAGAAGAGGCTAAATAAACTTTAAAACGGTTAAAATCTTTGAGTAGATAATGTGAAAATGTTTTTTTTTTCAAATATTGGCAGGAGGATGATTAAATATTGGATCAAACATGAGACCCTTAGGAAAAAGGGTAATTTTCAATTGAGGCCGTCACTAATCTAATCCAATTTAAAACGGTTGGTATAATTAATTTTGCTTGACGTATAATCTCCCTACGCTTTAGACTCATGGTCATCGCTTTAGACTCATGGTCTTAGCTTAATTTTAGAGATGGGAATATACTTCTAGTTGCTACTTTACCACCTGGGTACATGGTCTTATAATAAACTTGTAAAATAAACAATATTAGATGGATTATGGAAAATACCACGCGGCTACAGAGTGATTGATTAAATTGAAACTTTGCGCGGCGGTGGGGTGGCGAACTTTCCGCGTTGTTGACGTTGGAACTTGTTATTATAATAATGTTAGCATGATTATTATTGTGTCCCAGTATCTGTGTCACTATTTGATAACAAAATTTTAGCGTAATTATAAACTTCTTCCGAAAATTAAAAAAGAAATCTGTCTTTATCTGTCCAGCCAGACATCTTGCCAACCAAATTTGGAATGGCTTCCAGTCTAACCAGGGACAGCTGAACACTACGCACCTTTAGAATGAAAGAGACCTAACTCAAAAAAACAAGTTTTTGGGAAATGATGAATAAAGGTTCATAATGTAACAATATTTTTAGAAAAGGGAGATTATTCGGTTGCACTTTAATTAAATTCATACTATTTTAAATTTATATCCTACTTTACTTATCTACCAACGCGCATATAATTTTAAAAAATAATTTATACAATTAATAATATTTTTTTCTTAATTTATACAATAACAGTACTTATTTAGGTCTTTGTTTGTCTGAAAAAATTGTTTTTTAAAAGACCTTTTATTATTTAGGTCTCTGTAGTTCTGAATCTCTGTAATGAAGTCTGGTTTCATTCCCAAATAAGTCACTGTATTAATAATTTTTTAGATAGTTTTAAGGAAACTTTTATGTTCAGTACACGAAAAAATACATACTAAGGTAATAAAAAGTTTGACTATAAAAGTAAACCGACAAAAGACTTTACTGCTTACAAATTCTACAACTGAATGTCGTAAAGAAAAGTAAACCTAAAAGAAAATTATACAAAAATGACTACCAAATGCTACTCAGTCTTCTTTGATAGTAATTGTAGTATTTATAACAATGAAGTCACAATATTTAAAACTATTGAAATATAAAATTTAAAAAATATGAGTTTATCAATTACCATGAATTTCGAAAAATTTAACAATTAAAGTAGGCATAGTAGAGTTATACAAATCTACATAATGTATTGTATTGTATGTGTATGTATTAAGTTTTTATCAACAAGATCGTGTAAGTCTTCTTATGTTCGCTTAGCTCTAGTCTTTGTAAATATTCTTTGGTTAGCGTTATATCTTCTGGTTTGACCATCTTCTTCCGTTTATTTCTCATATTGATCATGGTGAACTCACTTTGAGTGTACGAGGTTTTACAGCAAAATGCGAACTTTTCTGCTTTAAAAAATTCCATAACCTTGACATTGGTCCATATCATTTTGGTTTTATGTTCATCTTCATTGTAATTATATCCCCATTTTTCTTGTAGAACCTTTAAATCGCTGAAAAACTCGTATATCAACTGTATCACATAAATAGTTTTACGATTTTTAGGCGAGTTCTTAATTAAGGTAACACAGGTGTTGGTAGAGGGTGTATATTAGCCCAGACATTTTATTTCTCTTAATATCCTTTTCAATAAGGCTTAAGAACATTATCCCTTTCATTCTGGGTATGCCCTTTAATTAGATATTCATGAGTAATTGTGTGAATAATTTCAAAAATACATAACGAAGCAATGTATTGAACTCGCACCTCTTGGCATACCTGGAGGGTAACGATCTCCTCAGTGACCGACAGTACGGGTTTCGCCGCAATCGGTCAACTGGGGACCTACTAGTGTATGCCACTCACTTGTGGGGCGAGGCCCTCGAGAAGAATGGGGAAGCGATTGCTGTCTCCCTTGATGTCTCGAAGGCCTTCGACCGGGTATGGCACGCTGGCCTTTTGAGTAAGCTTCCAGCGTACGGCATTTCCCCTAGCCTGACTGGCTGGGTAAAAGACTTCCTGACTGAACGGTCCCTCCGAGTTGTTGTCGACGGATGCTCTTCTGAGCCCATGTCAACTAATGCCGGTGTTCCTCAGGGGTCTGTTCTCTCTGCAACTCTGTTCCTGCTGCATATTAACGATCTGCTGATGCCCGGTATCTATGGGTATGCAGATGACAGCACAGTTGTAGAGAGATACCTGGATGCTCGGGCTAGTAGGGAATCAATCCGGTCCGAAAGAGAGGCCATGGTTGAGCGAACGAGTGTTGCACTGCAGGCAGTCTCCGAATGGGGCAATGCCAATCTTGTAGCATTCAATGCCGCCAAAACACAGGCGTGTCTTTTCACCGCCAAAAGGAGCCCGTTCACCTTGGCCCCTACTTTTCGGAATGTGTCCTTGGAGTGTTCCGACCGCCTTCAGCTTTTGGGAGTTGAGATTTCCTCGAACCTTAACTTTGGGCGGTTCATTGAGTCCAAGGCCAAGGTGGCTGCCAGGAAACTTGGCGTTATCGCAAAGGTCCGGCAGTACTTCACACCTGGGCAGCTTCTAATGTTATACAAAGCACAGGTCCGTTCGTGTGTGGAGTACTGCAGCCACATTTGGGCTGGTGCTGCCAAGTGTCACCTGGCCACTTTGGATTCAGTGGAGAGACGTGCAAAGAGGCTGATTGGTGACCCTGATCTAACTCGAGTTGGTCTCCAAAGCCTAGAGCACAGGCGTAGAGTAGCCAGCCTTTCGGTGTTCTATAGGATGCATTTCGGGGAGTGTGCGAGGGAATTGCATGATTTAATTCCCCCATCTCCGTTCCACCATCGGACGACCCGTCGTACGGCTGGTTTCCACCCTTACGTTGTTAACACCACTACGATCCGGACGAAGCGTTTCGCCTCCTCCTTTATACCGCGTACATCGAGGGACTGGAACAATTTGCCAGCGGCGGTGTTTCCGTCGGACTACAATTTGAGTGTCTTCAAGGCTAGAGTGAATAGGCTCTTAATAAACTAGTGCGCTTTACCATCAACGATTGCGTCACTGCTTACCATCAGGCAGGATTGCGGTCAAGCGCTGGTTTATAATATTAAAAAAAAAAAAAAAAAAAATTATTTTTATTGTATCAGTAACAATGATCCTGATTGAACGGTCCCTCTGAGTTGTTGTCGACGTATGTTCATCGGAGCCCATGTGGACTAATGTGATCCTCAGGGGTCTGTTCTCTGTGCAAATCTATTCCTGCTGCATATTAACGATCTGCTGATGCGCGATATCTATGGGTATGCAGATGACACCACAGTTGTGAAGAGGTACCTGCCGGATACTCGGGCTAGTGAGGAATCAATACCGTCCGAAAGAGCGGCTATGGTGGAGCATTCATGCCGCCAAAACAAAAGCATGTCTCACCGCCATAAGAAGCCCGTTCACCTTGGCTAATACTTTTCGGGGTGTATCCTTAGAGTGAACTGACCTCCTTTAGCTTTTGGGAGTTGAATAAGAAAACGTGGAGAGCTTTGTTGGGGTTCTGCTCATATAGACGGTGTAGATTATCTAAAATACATGACCCAATCTCGTTAGTCCTTCCTTTTTCCCCGAACTTCGTCCCAGAAATAACTATATACCTACGTTACGGTATGTCCCCATTTGATTATCGTTATCTTCTTTATTTTTTACGCTTTTGAACTGTTGTTTTTTTTTAACATTTTTACTATTGTAAAATTATGACAATTTAGTTTGGAATAACAAACAAAAATTATATGTCTCCAGTGGGACACTGCTTAACAGCCTGCAAATCGTCCATGTTATCGACATCGACTGCGCAAATGTCAGTTTCATTTATATTCTGACAATCTAGACGTTTTTCTTCTCGACACAGAACCTTTTCTTTCTGATGATAATAATAATTATATTTTTTTAACTGCCACCTTGCGATTAAGAGTAGCAAGTTCATAATCTAAGCAGAAGTCGCACTTCTTCTATCTTTTTTGGTTGCATAAAACCTATATTAAATTCCTTTGTAAAGATTTCGTAATACAACCAAATAGTCACATATTGGTCTTCCTTCTTCTTTCTGAGATTTATCGAAATCTCTCCAGAGGTCTATAATCGTCTGTCCCTGGAAGTTGTTGCTCACAAATAATGAGACTCTATTCTTGTAGTAGTGGATCCGTGAGTTTTCTTCCAAAGTACTAGCTTACCTCTAAGTCTTTACTTACGAAACCTTCGGATCAGTTTTCTTTATAACGGTTCTAATTTGACGGTCACATATCCCTTGCATATTAATAAAGAACGTCTTAGAAATACAGATATTGGTATAATTTATTATGAAATAGAATGCATTATTTATTAATCTGGGTTTAGCGGCGTTAGTATACTTGCAGCTAGGCTTAATTATGTAAAGTCTATGCAGTTCGATGTTGCTATCGGAACCAGCTACATTCTCAGAACATTGGTGTCTACATTTACATGCATCTTTAACAATACGAACCTGTACTTCCTTTTTGGTCATCATAGAAACGTCGGCTTTCCAGGATTCCTTAAAATTTTGTTCAGATCTTCTGGGAACTTCCACGACAGAATTAGGCGAACATGTGTTATTGTATGCTACGGTGTTGGACCAAGGTGAAGAACTGGAGCTAAAGCTTGTTAAATTAGTAGTATTTCTAAGATTGGACCTAGACCTATCTACAGTATAGGTTGGGTCTGAGTCACTTATATCCACATGGCTTTCATCTGAGTTAATAGGTGACTGGTGGTAACTTTTTTTTACTAGATGTAGTTCTGCTTGCAATATGACCGGTTAAATTAGATGTTGATGGCCCATCTATGAAATGGTCATTCGCTTTACCTAAACAAGAACTGCTGCTGGAACTGGAAGAGGATGTTGATGGTGATCTACTAGAATTGTTAGATGAGCTACTGGTATTAGAGAAAAAAAATCAAATATAATATGACACATTTAACAAGACAACAAAACGATTTGGTATGTAGGTAGACCCATGTCTAAAATAGTCTGAAAATATAATCATATTTATTACAAGAGGAGCATAATCATAAATCAGCTTTTATCTTATACACTAGTTTCGTAATGACATAGACCAAATGATGTTTGGGTCTTTAATTCGTATTTTTTTTTAATCAAAGAGTGACACAATGACAAATAAGTCATTGCTGTTTAGAGACAATTTGTTATGAAATAGACTCAATAACAAAGAGGTCTCTAATTTTCCAAAAATAGTTACATCCAAATACCTTAATTTTTAGTCTTGGAGCGTTCTAATCAGGTCTAGGTCTCCACAGTAATAAAAAAGTAACGACCTGAGCATGACACTCGCGGCACATTACTGCTTGTGACTCTCTCGAATTGAACAGGAGCGGAGGAAGAGGACAGAGTGAAAGAGACCGAAGTATAAGTTTGTGCCTTTCTACGCCATATTAAGTCTCTGTTTTATTAACAGCCGATGAAGATGGCCATGCAAGGTAATTTTATGAGTCAACACTGAAATCTTCAAATTTCGAATTAGGTCTCTATTGTCCTAAAGGTGCGACTAGTATCTTAAATGGAGCCAATACCTCCAAAACCCAGTCATTTTGTAATACCCCTTGGTAAGAATGCTTCTGAAACTTCCGGGTTCACGTACACGGATCGATCGATTGAGTTAAGCTATGCACATAGACAATCACAAATGCAGTTGTTCCTGTACGAAAGTACGAAAGAGAACGTTACACGTGTGTGTGGAAAATAGAGGATATAGTCAAGTTCATGTTAGAATCATCATCATCATTATCAACCTTTTCATTGTCCCACTGCTGGGCACCGGACTCCTCTCATACAAAGAAGGCTTGAGTGTAATCACCACGCTTGCTCAATGCGGGTTGGCGATTTCAGACTTAAAGTCCAGGTTTCCTCAAGATTCCTTCACCTAGTAATCAGTCACTGGTATCCAAGATATACCTAGAAAGTACATATAACTTAGAAAAGTTACATTGATACTTGTCTGACCTGGAATCAAACCCGCACACTCATACTTGAGAGGCTGGTGTTTTAACAACTAGGCCACCACGACTTCATGTTCGTTCATGTTAGTATTGGAATGTTTATTTAAATAAGGCTCCTAAAAAGACAATTTAAAATGTCTTCTTTACGCCTTTAAATATTCATGGTTGAATTCCACCTTGCATGACCAATCACAAAACGAACCAACGAACGTAATTTAGATTCGCACACATTTCAGTCAATATTTCTAATACATGGTGGAATGCGTGAACCTCACGTAATGCGTGTCAATTTGTGAAGTAAACAGCCAACGCAGCACATCAAAGGTTCTGCAGAACGTACCAACAAACATGATGTGTATTTTTAACAACATTTCTCAACATGGAACATGGAGGGACATTGCATTAAATTTTTAGTTTAGAAGTGTTTACCGATGAAACTAATTTAGAACAATTATTGAAACAGTAAAAAAAAAATATTCTCTGTGTTAAAATTTATCAAAATCAGCCAGTTGTTTCGTAAACATGTTTTTCTACGCCTATTTTGTAATTTGCTTAATACATAACCATAAGTCGTATCTCAATAGTACTCATTCCTACCAAGTCGTGTTACAATGACCATTTCCACACGGGTAAACCGTACTACAATCTAACTTTTTTTTATGGCTATAGCATCAAGAAGTCAACATATAATTATGCCAAAAAGTGCACGTATTTGTGTCACGACTAAACATCGCATCTTATTAGGCTGTATGGATGAATTGCCTTTGCCTTTCATTTGTGGGATTCCTAATAAAGTTCAACATTGACGGTTTTTTGTATTTATTTATTTCAAGGCCGTAGAAAAAGTTTTATATGCCACTGTCGCAAACAGTTATTGTAACACTCGTGCTGATCTCTTTTGCCACTCAGCTTTGCTTCGTGGCATAAACTATCACTTATATTTAAATAGCCATCCTTGGTTGACAGTGGCATACAAATAACTATTCCAAAATATTATTATTTACTATTTATATTGAAGTCAAAAGCCTGAGCATAAAAGTAGCCCAATACTGAGCCAATTATATTATTATATATAATTAATAATAATAATAATAATAAGTTGGCGCAGTTAGTAATAAACATTATAAGTTATTGCACTACTTTAGTATATAAACTTGTATAGAGGGCTGCTAAATACAGTGACTGAGTTTTATACAGTGTCGTGTATCGCACCTCGTCGCTTGCAACGCCTTGCGGACGGGGCGCGTCATGTTCGTGTAAATAAGAGGTCGTGTGTACACTTAACTTTATATGAAAACGTTTTGCAGAAAATATCGTCGTTTAAATAGTTTGTGTTTTATTTTCTTGATGTTTTTGCTCTCTTGTTCAAGTTTTGTTGAGTATTCGATAACTAAATAAACTCGACGAATAAAACAGAAAAAAAAACTGATTTTCATCAAGTTTTTTTTAAGCATGTAGATTACGTACCGCAAGGCAAAAAAAACACCGAAATAACAAATTTCTTGTATAGTTACCTATTTTATATTAAACTTTATTTAATTTACATACTGCATATATACAGTTCCTGAGATCTAGCCCGCAGGCAGTCAATCTGACGGACGGAGAGCGGAATTTTGGGTACTAAACCATAGAAGAGAAAGAAAAACACCAGCTCCTGTATTAAAATTAATTCAATTTATTTAATTTTGTTCTTTCGGTAATATTCTTTTGACCTGGTACACAAAACGTAAACCGAAGTGCATCACGTTTTAGTAAATAGGGGAATAGTGAATATGGACGTCGAGCAAAAGGAGAAAACATTTAATATTGTATATTTAAATAGTCCTTGTACAGACACCAGCACATCAAGCTACTAAAAACAAATTTCTTTAATAGATTTTCAACTGCATCGCTAAAACTTTAAAGCTTAAAGTTGATTAAAAATTTCGGGTAGCTTGACCGCCCTGCTGTCGTCTAAAATACGTTCAAAGTTGTATATTATTGTCGATGTTGGTTCCATAGAGATAATTGTTAAACCAGTTTACAAACACTAGTCTAATTTAAGTATGTACTGTCACACTGAAGAATTTTCTGTTGTAAATGTCTGCTCGTCAATATTACGTCGCGTCGTAATAAATCTGCGACCTTGTACATTATGTGAAAAGTAATTATAATGTAAATTAAGTATTAAGTAAATTAATATTTGAGGTGTAATATACATTAAACTGGTTACGAATTACGTTCTGAACTGCTAGGTACGACCTGTTAGCATATTTTGTTATGTTAATGAAACGCTGAATTCAGTTGATCGCGACATGTCGTGAGCAAGTTGTTAGATAGGAAGTAACATTTGTATGAAATGTGGAGTTGTGTAATCTAATTATGTCAATAGGAAAGGAGCGCTAAGTCGAGTGTAATAAGTGATAAATTTCAATTTACTGAAAAGAAAATCAGTTTTCTGTAAAGTCTGTTCACTAACGATATTTGAACGTGACAAAGCCCTATGAAAATACTGATGGAATGGTTGCATTTTTCAAAAGAAAATTTTACACTATGTTTAATAGTATTTAGAAAGCATGTAAATGTATAGCAGCTGTCCGCATGGATACATCGTTCACTCAAGTAGGAGAGAGACAGATGTCAAACGCTGCCGAATGTGGAGGCTGATTGTGCCTCTTTATTACTCGTACCGCGCTCTCGCTTGCACTTCAAGTCTTAAATGGAACACCTCAGAGCGAAGTAACGCCACATGAGTCATATTTTTTCGTGCGTATAGCCGGATCCATCGAATTATAAGACGTTGTCATGTCAAAAGGTTTTTTACCAATGGTATGGGCAGAAGTGCCATTTTATAGTCTGGTCGTAATAACCACCGGTGGCCACAACAGTCAACACACACACCTAAAGAACTAAGTATAGAAACCAACCCATAACATTTTGTGTTAGTGCCACTTTGTTAAGATCGATTTGAACTTCAATTAATACGAATAATCCTTCAATACTACTTTTTTTTTGTACTGTTTTATCTTCATTATGTATTTGACAGTCAGTTGGTGGCAGTCAATTTGATAAATGTTAAACCCTGCAATTACTGAATTACTTATAATGGGGCAGGAGGCATTGCTCCGTTCTAGGCAGCCTCGAAAAGAGCAGTAAGTTACAAAGTGACTATTTTCTAGGTTAAATAGTTGTTACTATGATATTATAAATATACAAAAATTAATTTTACTACCTACTATTCTAAGTGTTGTGTTGCAAGCAATTAAAAAAGTATAACCATTTATTTTAAGCCTTTTATTAAGTAGGTAATTGTAAATTGAATCGGATTTTTTTAATTGAATGCAACATTTTAATTTATAATTGCACGGCAAAACGAAATTGATAAATTTTAAATCCTGTTTGTTGTTAAAAATAAAGGAAAAATACTTTTAATTATTAGGCGAACCCGACTGACATTACCTATAGTGATATACTGTAAACGAAGATTGTGAATGTTTTAATAAAAACACTTACAAAAATGCGTTCCTTTGTTTTATTATTTAAACAAAATACTTAAATTTAATAAATAGACAGTACTTCTTATAATGTACATTATTTAAATTACAGACATAAATGCATAAATATAGAAATTCGAATTACAAACATTTCGGGTTCAATTCCCGTCATCAACTTAATCACTGAAAATCATTTTTTTTTTTTTATTATATTATAAACTAGCGCTTGACCGCAATCCTGCCTGGTGGTAAGCAGCGACGCAGAGCCTATTCACTCTAGCCTTGAAGACACTCAAATTGTAGTCCGACGGAAACACCGCCGCTGGCAAACTATTCCAGTCCCTCGATGTACGCGGTATAAAGGAGGAGGCGAAACGCTTCGTCCGGATCGTAGTGGTGTTAACAACGTAAGGGTGGAAACCAGCCGTACGACAGGTCGTCCGCTGGTGGAACGGAGATGGGGGAATTAAATCATGCAATTCCATCGCACACTCCCCGAAATGCATCCTATAGAACACCGAAAGGCTGGCTACTCTACGCCTGTGCTCTAGGCTTTGGAGACCAACTCGAGTTAGATCAGGGTCACCAATCGGCCTCTTTGCACGTCTCTCCACTGAATCCAAAGTGGCCAGGTG